>PVJH01004305.1:0-29685 GCA_004026705.1 Nesogale talazaci
TATCCCACCTATCTTATCTAGATAGACATACAGAGATAACAATAACACAAAAACAAGACAGAGCAAAGCAAAGCAACAAGAGAAAAAACAACAGCAACAAACCAAAGACCAAAAAAAGAAAAAACTATAAATAGCTCAAGACCTGTTTGTTGACTTTTAGGAATGTTTTCTGGTTGAGCCTGATGGAGTGCCACACTTTGGCCCAAAGTCTATTTTTGGTATCCCCCAGGGACTTCATTGCTCTGCTTCCCTAGCTATCTGTTTCACACCCTTAACATTTTGCCTCAGTGTGGTGGGGAAAGTATGAATTATTCGTTACCAGTTTGCATGACGTTAATTTCATTCTCTTGTCTTATACCTCTAGCTAAAACTTCCAACATAATTCTCTGTACTGAGATGATTTTGCTTGTAACTTTTCTTAGAAACATTCTTTCACTGCTATTTTTCAATGTTTACTGAATCTTTATGATAATGCTCTTATTTATGTACTTGTTTGTTTGATTTTTCACACACACGTAAAAAATCCTAGGAGGAAGAAAGTCATTATCAGGGAGCACAGCTAACCGCAGTACTTTGTAGCACTGCCCCCACTCACTGTGCCTGCATATCAAGCCTTTTAGAAGGTTTCCATGTGCATGAGATTTTCAGGAATTTTCATGGGATGGTAGCAAAGGTTTCTGGGGAATGTTGTTTCAAGAATGTAGTTGTCATGGACAGCAGACATTCTCTGTCTAAATTTCCATTTTCTTTCCTTTGCCCTACCTCATTCTTGATTTAATAGATTCCATACAAATAATTATTTATGAGATCAGGGCAGAAGCCTCTCCTATAACCGTTTCCTATTTATAAAAGGCACAGAGTATCATCACCTTGCTTATGTGAGCCTCAGACTCCGAATTCACTCAACATTGAGAGCATCAACCTGGTTCTTGTGGATTTAAAACCATGAGTCATTCACAGACATAGGCTTATTTACTGTCTACAGTCTAGATTTCCTTAGGATCAACTGGGTCTGACTCAGAAAAATCCACAACAATCACACCAAAAGTTGTCCGAGGAAAAATTACCATCCATAGTGAAGCAAAAGAAAAGAGGGATTAGGAATCGATTGAAACCATTCAATGCTAGGAACAATGTAAGACTGAAAATATTGCTAACTGTTCTCCCTCCTTACTTAATTTTCAAAGATTCTTAGTGTAGTCATTGTAATAACAGTAAAAACGGTGTTGGTTGATCTAACAGGCTGAAATGAAAGTAAAAAGAGAACTCCTTTTTCTACGTGTTCTAGTTCTGAGGACACTTTTTGGCCAAGCATTTTAATTCTTGCATGCATATGTGTGTACTTATGCATTTGTCTCTTTCTGTAAGCATGAGTTGTCTTTTAATTTTCTTTGAATTTATCCTATAATTTATTATTCTCTCAAGAATAAAAGTCTATCCTATCTTTAAATCAATTTCACTTTTCTTTTCATTTGGAAGTTTCTTTATATTACACACTATCTTTTTATTTCTTAATTATTTCCATTTAAAATGAATATCTCTGGTTTCCTATTTTCAGTTTTGATGTTTGATTTACTTTGATAATTCTATATCTAGGCTGACTTCTGGGTGATGTTGTCTTGCATTTTATTCTCATGCTGTTTGCCATTTTTGGTTCTCTGTCAGAAAAAATACCTTTAATATTTTTGGTATAGTTGGTCTGGTTTTACTAATTCCTTTAATCTATTTATCTGGAAATGTTTTCTTGTCACAATCATATCAATGGGGCAATTGTGCTGAATATTCTTGGCTGGTAATTTTTTGTTTTTCAGAATTTAAAATATGTCACCTCATTCATTGCCTTCTTGCTTTCATGGTATCTGCCAAGAAATCAGAGATTAGTCATATGGATTCTCCTGTATAGATACCTTTTCATTTTTTTCAAGAGAAGCTTCCAGAATTCTTTACCTTTACTTAATTTTGAAAAGTTTGATTATGATACATCTTCATGATTTTCCATTGGGGCCTATTATTATTTATGATCTGTTCAATTTTGTAAATGCCTATCTTTTTATTTTTCATATTAGTAGGACTTTTTTTTCTTCCAACCACTTTTTGTGACAATTTTCCTGTGATTCCTGTTGTCCCTTTGTGTTCTGAAATTCCTCTAGATAATGGTCAATGAATGGGTAAGGATTAGAAGAAATTCTTGCATGTTCAGGGGCCAACTTGCAGCACTGTGCCTGATTCCAGAAAGAATTCATCTCAGTTCAGAAGATGGCTGTGATCAGAGTTCCAGGTCCAGGAAGGTTCTCAGGTTTTCTGTGGTATGCTTCTTGATTAAAATGTTTTAAAAGTTTGGTAGAGACAGTGATGGTTCAGTGGCAGAGGTCTCACCTTCCACACAGGAGACCTCTGTCTGATTCCTACCCAATGTTCCTCAAACACAGCCATTATTTGTTTGTCAGGGGAGGCTAACACAATTCAAAGATGGTAAACAGATCTCAGCAAATACCCTGATTAAGACAGACCAGGCTAGGTAATGTAATTTAAAAAAAATCAGTTAATGAAAATCCTATAAATGACAATAGTCTGAGTCTTTTGACAATGGCATCTGCATGGGTAGAAGCTAACTAAATTTAAGCTAAAAACAGTGCATACAGTGTTATTAAATTATCCAAAATGTCACTTCTTTTGTCTGATTGAAGTAATAATTGTAATAAAAATGTAATTAAAAAGTGTTCAATTTTGTGTACATTGTACATAAGAACTAGAATTCCATATACATAAGGATTAATCACAGCTCAGAGGACTTGTGCTCTAAGGCTTTTACTTTTCAATCACAGAACTATAGACTAATCAATCAAATGGGTCCTTTTGAGTGTCATTTTCCATCTTTACATTGGAGAGACTCATCTACCTCCTAGGAAAATTACATAGGCTGGATTTACTCAATACTAGAGTCCCTGAGTCCTCTGTATCATCTAGGAACTTGTGAAATATGCAAAATTCGAGTCCTTCCTCAAAAATATTGACTCAGAATCTCCCATAGTGATGCCCTGAGATCTCTGATTTATCAGGGCCTCACTATCATTTGCACCCATAGTTAAGCTTGAAAATTACTGATATAGACCATGTGAGACAATGAATGAAAAACTAGGATAATATGCATGTAGTATCATCAACTGTAGCATAATGCCAGTCTTACTGTTGTAAAACAAAGGTATATGTGTCCAACAGAAATAAACTAAAGTGTGCAAGATCAAGAAAATGCTTTGGATGAGTAAGGGGAGATAGGAACGTGTATGTGTGGAGAAGTTGTGGGAAGTGCTACTGAATGTGATTAAAATATGCTTATACATTCCATGAGAGTCACTAAGGGGCCATGAAGTAGTCTTGAATAGTAAAGTGATATAATAAAAGGGAAGTTATAGGAAACTGGGCTTGTCACTGTGGGACAGAATGAATGGTCAGAGGAAAGGACATAAAGGCTGAGAATATTTCAACAGGATCTGACTTTTCCTCCTCATAGAATAAAAAAGTTCTCTACTGAATTTTAACAAAATCCACAAATTCAGTTATAGCCATTTACTTGTCTAGCAGGAGGGAAACAAAGATTTTTTTCAAACTAATTATGTATAAATTATATATTCATTTTTTATCCCACACAGAACTTTTGTCTTCAACACTGTCACCTCCTCTTTTGATTTCCAAGTCTCCTCTAACCTCTTAAGCTCCTGTTCTCAGGGACTTGTCTTCCACCTACCCTCCTTGTCTCAATAGCCTAATTCTTCCCTTATTAATGAAGAGCATTTCTATTATCTAATCTTTATCTGCCTATGTCTATCAAAATTCATAAGTGTGAATAATCTATTTTGAAAGATTGTCTACAGTAAGGGAAAAGGGGGATTTTAAAGTTTCATGGCCTCTTCATGGCCTGCCTCTCTTCCCAGTCTTATAAGCAGCTGTCAATACCTTTCTAAAGCAATGTTTCTATTTTAACATAAAAAGGGATAATATTGATGGTTAAGAAGAGAATAGGAATGAAGCAATATCTCTGCACTGCAGTAATAAAAAAAACTAACAAAATCCGAGGACCTTGGAGCGCAAATTGAATATATCTGTATGTTGGGAGAACAGAACCAGATCGGAATGTCCTGCTGGGCTTTTTATGTCCTGAAATGGGATTACTCTGGGTAAAACAAACACATTTACTACAGGATACAGAATATAAATGGTTGGAAAAGCCCCTCTGTTTGGCCCTAATTAAGTCAGCCTAATTATATTAATAAAAGATTCCAGAGCTATCCCTGTCAAAAGCATTCAAATTATTCTGTATTTCTGGTTGCAATTACTCAAGAAAATGGAAGTGAAGAAGACAAGAAAGTAACTCAACTCGTGATATTCAAACTGCAAAGGACAGAATATGCACATCACAAAGTGGAGGGTGTATATTTGAACACATGTGACATTTTAGCATCATTAGGAATGCATCAAGTTGAACACTTTTACCTTTAAGTGCACTCTATAATAAATTCCCAAACTTTTAAAATTTATGTCTAAATTTTAATGAAAATTTATATGATAGGACTATTTACTTACTTTAGTTACACATATATTTTTAAGCCTAAAATACTTATTGTTCAAATTTTCATGAAATCATTTGAATTTATAATAAAATCATGGTAATAATATTAACTGCAATCCGTGTGTTTTCTTTTCTCTTCATTTATAGATAAGACCCAGGACAGTTTTAGTTAATAATACACATATGACTTGCTTGTCAGGTTGTCTGCTGTGGTGACTTGTGTGATGCTGTGGTGCTGGAAGTTGTGTCACTGGTCTTTCCAATGCCAGCACAGTCAGCCAAAGGGACCATGTTTCAACTAAGCTTCCAGACTAAGAACAAATATGTGAAAGTTGGAAATTGAATAAGGAAGACTATGAAGAACAGAGGCATTTGCATTGTGATGCTGGAGAAGAATATGGAAAGTACCAAGGAGTCCTAAAAAGATAAATGGTTCTATTGTTCTGTCTTGGAAGGAGTGTGACCAGAGTGCTCCTTTGAGGCAAGAATGGTGAGACCTGATCTCAGATACTTTACACATGTTGTCAGGAGAAACTAATAACTGGAGAGGGATATCCTGCTTTGTAAAGTAGAAGGGCAAGGAAAGACTGAGGCCCTCAAAGAGATGGATAAACACATTGGATGCAACAATAAGTTCAAAGACAGGCAAGATAGTGGAAATGGCACTGGACCATGCAGTGTTTTTGTTTTTGTTTTTTCTGTTGTGCCCTGGGTGCTGTCAGTTGGAATCCATCCAACAACAACAACATAAACTCAACAAAAATGAATTGTCGCTTTATAGAGCTTGCAGCTTGGTAAAGGAGACAGGAAAGGCAACAATAAATAGAGACACATAGAAAGCAAATTGTCAGTCCCAAAAAGGAAAACAATGCAAGAGGCCAAAAGAGAAAGAACCAGGAGGATGGGTGGGGGTGACATTAAATAAAATGGTTAGAGGAAACATTATTTAAAAAGGTGATCCCAAACCGAAGAATGAAACCATTTCCATGCAAAGAGTGAAGAGGAACTATTTTTTCTGTCAACAAGATAGCCGGGTATCACCCCTGAAGAGGAAAAGAATGCAAGGTCATGATTGAAGATAAGCATGACCAGAGCATCTGAGCAGGGATAGGGGTAAAGTATAAGACTAAAGATGAGTCTGGGCTCAGACTTTGCACCAAAGAAGCCATACCCTTAAGAGAGTAGAGTAGAATGAGAACAGAAAAAAAAAGTCCAATGAATATGGTCATCTCGATATGCTTAGTTATTAGCTGGTATTGATTCTAGTAGGTTCCGTGAAGTGATGGTGTCAGGAGCATCACTGGAGTAGAAGAGAGAAAGGTAAGATGATGGAGCCTGGCATTGGTTGGTCAAGGGACACTGTTGGGGAGATAGGCTACCAAAGAGGATGAATGTTCTTTAAAGACATGGAATGCCAAAGCAGGTGTTGTGCTAACAGCCTTCGGAATGATGCAGCAGTGAGAGAGAAATAATGGTGAGAGGCATGGAGGGGGTCCAGAGCATAAGTGAAAGCTTGGAGAGAAAATAAAGGGAAAGAGAAAGGTGGGGAGAGCTAAGGTTGTGCAATCACTGGACGAAACTGGGAAAACTGTGCTCTGCCACCCTCACCTCTATCTTACCTCCTCCTATCCTCAGAATTTCTGAGCTACAGCTTCATACATATTTAATCTTTACCTCACAAACCTCCTTCTAGATTTAAGACACCTTATTCTCTTGAAGATTTTCAAGAATTCTATATTAGGTAGATGCTTCTTTCCTTACATCACAAGTGTTTGTAAAGACTGCACTGTTAAATCCATGCAAAAGTTTATTAGCAGAGTAGTCCTGCAATCTTCTTCACACAAAAGGATGGAATAAACAAAGCATTTTAGGTAAAAGAAAAAGGATAAAATAGGAAAATGGCAAGATTTAGGATCACTATATATAGCTTTCCACACATTCTTCCACATATCTTTGTGCTATTCAATTAGACTCTTGATTCTCACTTTTTCATCCATGTTACTTCCACTTTTGACATCAGCACGACAAGCAAATCATCTTTTGAATATAATATCAAAACGCCTCATAGGATTTATGTGTTCTAGAAACACACATGTGTTTCTACATTTCTTATAGTCTCTCAAGGAGCATCCATTACTTAATAAGAAGTAAATAATAGGGGGTGTAACATAGACAAAATAAAACAAAATGTTTTAGGGTAAACGTTATTTAACTTTTTTTGCGGGGGGGTATCATGCCCTCTGGTGCCCACAGTCCCGCACTCAACCACTTATGCCACTGGGGCTCAGTTATTTAACTTTCAATAAATCCAGATGCACTAAGCTATGGTAAGCTCAGTTACCATCAGTCATTTGCTTGGTGTGGAAGAACATCTAACTTACATAAAGAGGAAGCCATTGGAGCAATCGGCACACATCACCAGCTAGAAGGTGGCTTGCAGCAGTGATAGAAGGTAAACCCACCACTAATCAACCCATGAAAAAGCTGAAGTGCTGTTATATCTAGTAATTTACTGTTGTTCATTCCATCTGTCATCTCATTGGCCACACAAATGGAATAAAGAAGAAATTCTTCTGTCATATTGGAATTTCACAATATCGTGGGGTTTTGTTATTCACAGACGTTGTTAATTTCACATGATACCAAAGTCAAGAAAGAAGTTTCTAAGTAAAATAAGTAAGAACAGCTGGACCGTGGGAACAATGGTGCCCAGATAGGAAGCTCACACCAGAGCTCCTGGAGATTGGTGAGAGGGAGTGACTTGGGGCCAGATGGGCCTCTCAGATTGGTTTGTTGGCTCCCAAGAAATTTCACAGGCCTCCTCTAAACCAGAAGCGGACGCAAACCACACCCTAGCACTCTCCACTGACACTAGCACCCCCAACAGATGCTGCCATTTCTTTTGCAGCGGAGTTCAGGGCGCCAGCTCCGCAATCACTGTAGGAGCGGTCCGCATTGCATCAGTACGTGCGCAAAATCGCCAACCAGTCCTCCTCACCCAAGGGTTCCCAGGGTTCCATGGGGACACAACACACAGACCAGCACCCCCCCCCCAACCTCGACCCAAGAGATTCTTCTTCAGAGCGCAGCAGCTGACCAGCCCCTCCCCCACACCGGTGTCCAGGTGCACCATAAGGCAGCCAGAGGCTTTGTGCCCCACAGCCTGCCTTTGTGCTCAGTACCAATCTGCACCCTCCTTGCCAGGCTCCTGTCCCAACACCACACACACTCAGAAAGTCCCACACAGCCACTACACCTAGGTCCCACAAGACAGGGACACAAGTGTGGCAGATCCTGCTCCAGCTGGGCAGTAGGGATTCAGCACTAGGAGCTAGCCCATGGCACTTTCTCATCTCTCAGCTCGACCCCTCTGTGCTCTGAGCAAGTGGAGAATCAGCACAGCCAGTGGCAGGCCTTCCCTCCACGCACCTATCTGTGGGAAGTGCCCCTAGGCAGGAATAGATCACCGAATCCCCAACCCTTCCCCTAAACCCACTCCCCTGCAATCAATCAACACTTCCCCTCAGACCCGCAAATTGCCCAGCTGCAAACACTTTCTGAAGAAACCTGAGGGAAGCTATAATACAAAGCATAGGAGAAGGTGAGAGGGGATCCACAACAAAGGGGAAACACAACTCCTCAAGGCAGTGGACTAAAGGCAGCCTACAGAAAATCCAACTCGCAAGCAGAAATTAATAAACATGAGGGAAAAGTCTAATAAGTCTATCAGAGAAGCAGAAGAAAACCTCAGAACTTTGTCTGATGTTATGAAAAGGATATCCCTTGTCCCCACTCTTATTTAATATCATACTGGAGGTTTTAGCTAACAGCATAAGGCAAAGAAAAGACATCAAAGGTATTCACCTGAGGAAGGAAAAAGTGAAATTATCATTATTTGCAGATGATATAATTTTATGGAAAACCCAAAAGACCCACAAGGGGAGCACTGGAAACAATTGAGGGGTATGGCAGAGTGGCAGGATACAAGATCAATAATCAGAAATTGATCAGACTGCTAGACACATCAGATAAGACCACAGAAGAGGAGATTAAAAAAGAGGTGCCCTTCACAATTGCCAAGCACAAATTGAAATATCTAGGGATATACCTGACTAAAAGAACAAAAGATCTATATGATGAAAATTCCAGAAGAGTATTACAAGAAACCAAGAATGACTTCAATAAATGGAAAAATATCCCATGCTCATGGATTGGAAGACTCAAAATAGTAAAAATGACAGTTCGGCCCTAGGCATTATCTAACTTTAATGCAATACCGATACAATTACCCTCATCCTTCTTCATAGAAATGAAAAAAATGATTAACAACTTCATATGGAGAGGGAAGAAGTCCATAATTAGCAGAGAACTCCTCAAGAAGAAGGACACCATGGGAGGGCTTGCTTTACCTTACTTCAGCACATACTATACAGCCACAGTGGTCAAAACAGCATGGTATTGCCATAATGATAGATACTCAGACCAATGGAAAAGAACTGAAAACCCAGAAATAAAAACATCAGCGTACAGACAACTGATCTTTGATAAGGGCCAAAAAAATATCAAATGGGAAGCAGATGCCCTTTCAACAAGTGGTGCTGGAAAAAATGGATATTTACCTGTAGAAAGATGAAAGAAGACTCTTGCCTCACTCCATGCACTAGAATAAGCTCAAGGTGGGTCACAGAACTCTAAGTAAAACCCCAAGGGTTATCATTGAGAGAATTAGGATGAACCTGAGAATATTGGCACAGGGATTATATAGGCTATCAGAAGTAGGGAAGGACACAAACACAGAGAAGGCACAAATAGACAAGTGGGATATACTGAAGATAAAACACCTGTATACATCAAAAGACTTCACTAAGAGAGTAATAAGAGAACAGACAGACTGGAAAACATCTTTAGCAATGACAAATCAGATAAAGGTCTTATTTCTAAAATTTACAATACCCTGATAGCTTCCAAAAAAAGCAAAACAAACTGACTACTGAGGAGGTGGGTAAAGGACCAGAACAGAAGTTTTACAGAGTCAGAAATCCAAATGGCCAATAAACATATGAGAAAATGTTCCTGACTATCTATAAGATAAATGCAAATCAAAACAGCATCGAGATACCTCCTGACACCCTCAAGGATAGCCCAATTCAAAAATTTAGAAAGCAACAAGTGTTGGAGAGGCTGTGGGGAAATACGAACTCTTATCCACTGCTGGTGGACCTGTAGGTATGTACAGCCACTGTGGAAATCAATTTGGAAATATTTAAAACAGATGGAAATTGAGCTACCATATGACCCAGCAATCCTCCTGCTGGGCATATACCCAGAAGAGGCAAGCAACAATCCACGACCAGACATCTGTGCCCCAATGTTCATTGCAGCACAGTTCACAATCACAAGGAGTTGGAAGCAGTCCAAATTTCCATCAACTAATGAATGGATTAAAAATCTGTGGTATACATACAATGGAGCACTATGCATCACTAAAAAGCAGTGATGAACACATGAAGTACATCACCGCATGGGAAGAACTGGAGGAAATTATGCTAAGTGAAGTTAGCGAAGCACAAAAGGACATATACAGCATGAGTCCACTGTGGTAAGCTTAATAATAATATAAAAAATTCAAAAGGGGCATCAGGTAAAAGCTACTGTATACAGAAAATCCTGGGGGAAGGCCCAGGTAGTACAGCAGGGGCCAGACCAAAACCAGGGCTACATATGGTAGCCAACAAAGGTGGGGGGCATGTGGTGATGCATAGAGAGGGAATGGAGCACTAACCCACCCAAGGAGAGTGGGTTTTTTATATCTTCACAGGGAAAGAGGGACCAAACTTAAATCCAGTGTTGTAGAATGTGAATGAAGCATAGTAGAATGGAATGGAAAACCAGAGGAGGCATCTGAACGCCCAACCCCAACTACAGGGGTAGCTGCTTTTCCCCAGGAGAGTGTGCTTTGGAGGACAACACTGAAACTGCAGCTTGGGGAGCAAGATATGCCTGATCAGAGCACATGAGAACAAATGAAGGGGAGGAAGAGAGAATGGAGTGCATCCTGGCCCACCGAGCCGTCAGGGTGATATTCCCACTCAGAATAGCCGAGGCAGAGAGAGGATCATATGGCCGGCCCCACTATGAAATAGGGCTTCCCTCCCTGACCCAAGGCTCTTTAGGAACAACAATGGAGAAAAGGGATCAGGCGTAAACCCTGTCTGCCCCAACCACACCATGGCAAAAAACTAAGGGTATGCAACAGAGCATGGAGCTCCAGATGAAGTGCCAAGGACATACTTGGGGGCCAGGTTGTGTCACCTCTCCAACTCAATTGGGGAGCACTCCTGGAGGTCAACAAATAGACCCTGAAATATTTACAGGTTTTTACTTTGTTATTATTTTTTAAATCTATATAGTGTATATAGATATATTTACTATATATTGGACATTTGGGTTTCTTGGTTAGTATCATCATTTTAGGTTCTTTGGTTTCTTCATCTTAGGATATATGTGTTTTTTATACATATTTTGGTCTCTCCAGGTCTATCTAGATAAGGTAGGTGGGATAAACAGTGTGAAGGCGAAAATGAAAGGACAGATGATTCCGGAGGAGGGAGGAGAACATGGGAGATAGAAAGGAGGGGGAAAGGCTGTGATGTTGACTAGTCCAGGGACAATAAGAAGGCATTCAAAATCAGTGACAAGGTGGGTATGACAAGGCACAACAGGGATTGATCAAGAGTAATGTAACAGAGAGAAAATAATGGAATCCCAATAGATGCTGAGCATGATGGTGGAACAAGAGGAAAGTAAAGGGAAATAGAGGAAAGAACTGGGTGATAAAGGGCACATATAGAGGTCCAAATACAGGCATGTGCATAGATGAATTTATTTATAGGGAAATAGATCAATGTGCATATACCTATAGAATTGGTATTAGGACAGCAGATAGACATTGGACCTCCACTCAAGTACTTCCTCAGTGCAAGAACATTTTGTTCTATTAAATTGGCATTCCTTTATGCTCACCTTCCTGACATGATCACTGAAAACAAATATGTGCATAAGCAAAGGTGGTGAAGAAGGCAGATGGTGCCTGGCTATCAAAAGATATAGTGTCTGGGTTCATAAAGGCATGAAAGTAAACAAGCAGCCATCTAGCTGACATGTAATAAAGCCTACATGAAAGGAGCTCCCAACCTATGTGACCATAAAGTGCCAAGCTGATCAGTCATCAGAAGTTAAGAACTAAAAATCGTAACATTGTGTGCTCACCTCCCTGATATGA
The DNA here is from genome assembly GCA_004026705.1 of Nesogale talazaci. NCBI lineage: Eukaryota > Metazoa > Chordata > Mammalia > Afrosoricida > Tenrecidae > Nesogale > Nesogale talazaci. Next base: position 11,850 of record PVJH01004305.1, read on the forward strand.
TTTCTGATGAAAAATGGGTACATAAGCAAATGTGGTGGAGAAAGCTGATGGTGCCCAGACAACAAAAGATATAGCATCTAGGTCTTAAAGACTTGAAAGTGAACAAGTGGCCATCTTGCTCAGAAGCAACAAAGCCCACATGGAAGAAGCACATCAGCCCATGTGACTACGAGATGTCAAAGGGAGCAGGTGTCAGGCATCAAAAAACTAAAAATTGTATCATTATAAAGGAAGGGAAGTACTGAGTGTGACTCCAAAGCCCATCGATAGGTGAAGCAGCACCCCCTCACAAAGGGGTTGCAGGGAGGAGAGAAGCCAGTCATAGTACAGTGTGGCAACAATGAAGTATGCAACTTCCTTCTAGCTCTCAAATGCTTCCTCCTACCCACTATCATGATCCCAATTCTACCTTGCAAATCTGCCTGTGCCAGGGGATGTACATTGGAGTCAGAAACATGGGGGGTTCGGGACAGATGATCCCTTCAGGACCAGTGGTGGGTGTGGTGATACCGGGAGGGTGGAGGGAGGGTGAAGTGAAAGGGGATAGCCAATTGCAAGGATCTACAGATGATCTCTCTGGAGTAATGGACAGCAGGGAAATGGGTTAAGGGATACATTGGAATGAGTATGATATGAAAAAGTAATAGCAATGTGGAAATTATTAAGGATTCTTTGGGATTGTGGAGGAAGGGGAAATATGGGGAGCTGGTATTGGGGGCCTAAGTGGAGAGAGGATGTTTTGGGTGTTATGATGGCAACAGGTGTGCAAATGTGGTGTGCATGCAATTGACATGTGTGTTGATCATGGTGGGAATTGTGTGAGTCCCCAATGAAATGATTTTTTTAAAGGAGGGGGAAATGGGAGCTTATAAAAAGGGCTCAAGTAGAAAATATTTGGAAATGTAGATGGCAACATATGTACAAATATGCTTGATACAGATGATCTATTGAATGCTATAAGAGCTGTAAGGCCCCCAATTAAGTTATTGGGGGGAAATAAAGGGGAAAAAGTAGTAAGAACATTTTAAGTAAAGTTACAATAATGGTAACTTTTTTAACAACACACAGGAAGCTTTTTGTGTTCTGTTTTGAACTTTATAGAAGTGGAAGTGTTCTTCTTGCAGCATGAGTTTCAGAGCATCTTACTTGTTCTTTTGCACTTGGCTGCATTAAGAAACATCTGCCCTCAAAAGTAAAGTGCTGCTCCTGTTGCTGTAAACTCTTCAGTTGCTATTCCAACCACCCCCGTGGTTTCCTACACTGTAATCTTCTCAGAAGCCAACTGCCAGGTGGTTTCTCACATGGAGCAGTTGATGGATTGGAACTGATTAGTTTTTTTGTGAGTTTTTTGGGGGGATGGAGGGGAGAACTGAAGAGTTTTTCACTAGCAACTGAATCTTTAATCATTTCACCTTTAGGATTCTTTCAAAAGTTTTGTATGGGATCACAAATGCAAGTAAAAGGCTAATTTTGAACAAATACTGTCCAAGAATTTTGAACAAATGCCCATTAAAATGAGGATTATAGATCCAATTACACCCACTCCCCCAAATATGTGAGGCAGATCCTAACCTCTATGACTCATTATAGTCCCCTTGGTGAATGAGCAGTCTTTGTGATGTTAATGAGACAGTATTAGTGTCCTTTGTGTCTTGAGTCAATCTTTTTCCAGATATAAAAAAAGATTAAACAAGCAAATGAGGTAAGTAAGGATAGAGGAACAATAGGTGCCAAGCTAGTGGGACTAGCTTGAAGGGCTAGCCCTTCAAGGGCTTCTCCTGAAGACTCAAGGGCTTCCTCCAGAGATGGTATATAAATATAACCTTCCCCAAGAGCCAGCACCAAATTTGGCCCTCTAGCCTCCTAAACTTGGGAGGGGACCCCACAGGGTGGATGAGGGGAGGAGACAGATGATTGTTATAGTCATCCACCTGTAATGGGACTATTAAGGCAGAACTAGATAACTAAAACAATAAGATCCTGTATTCTAAATCCACCAGAATGACTAAGTAAAAATAACATGTGTTGATGAGACTGTACAACAATCAGAACTCTCAAAGGGAGATGATAACAGCATAAATTGGTATAATCAATTTGGAAAACCAAAGAGAATAACTACTAAAATCAGCATTATGTTGGTAAATATTAAATAGTGTCTGTCTTAAGGAAAAACAACAACTTCTCTGTAGCATCTCCATAGTGTATGTATATCCTGGTCAATTTCAAGCAACCACCATGATGCCACTAAAGACAAAGTTGAAAAAAGTTAACATAAAAGCTAAATCTGAACATGTATAACCCCCCAAATCTTGCCTCGTTCTGATATGTAATCTCAGCAGAAATGTATGCATATGCTCATCAAAAGTCAAGTACAAGAATGCTACTTACAGTAACCCAATCTAACTGTGTTACTCAGGCTAGACTACAGAAGCAACTTCCTAGATACTCATCTGTGTATAAGAAAGAATTTCATATGAGAGCAATTGGATATTGAGAAAACATCCCAACACAGTCCATATCAAGTCCTTAAGTCCATTATTAGCCCATATGCCAGATACCAATTTATAAAGTTCTCTACATACTCAAGAAGCATGAAATGAGGCCAAACACAGGAAGATCACAAGCCAGTAGGTGAAAAGTCTTTGGATCCAGTGGCAGCATAAGCATCTCAGCGCGGGCTGGAGTCTCTCCCTGATTTCTCCAGCTGAGGGCACGAGCGTAACTCTAAGTGTCTTCTCGGCTGGAATGTCTCCCAGGGAGGGGGTCCATCCTGCCTCCAGGGAGCTATTTATGCTCCTAGCACCTCAAAATGAGGGTATCAAACTGCAACCTGATTAACAGGCTGAACTCCACCCCTTCACTCTGAATCTTCTCGAATTGACAACAGATTATATAACTACCACACAGACACCCACTTTAAATCGATATGACAATGAACAAATTCTGGCATACATGGCCAAAGTGAAATAATATCCAGCAATAAGGATAAGCACTCTGCTGCTACACACGAAAACTAGTGTGGATTTCTCAAGAAAGCAAATAAACAACAAAAAGATACCAAAGAGAGATGAATAACATTTATATGAAGTTCAAACATAAGCAAGCGCAATCTATTCTAGAAATCAGAAGCAGTTAACTTTATGAAGTAGCAGTTTCTCCGAAGGGGCGTGAGGGAGGCTCTGTCCTCAGGTGATGGTGCGTGGGTGTGTCACTTTGCTAAAGAATACTTGGATTGTAAACTTTGGAGGTGGCGAATGCCTTTGCATGTGTGTTGTACATCAAGAAATAATGTTTACTTTTAAAAATACTTTCCGACACAAAAATAATAGGAATTCATTTTCCTCTGAGGTTATGCTCTTTACTCTCATAGAAAGAATAGGGATATGAGAGATAAGCAGATTGGCTATCTCTGTTGTGTATGAAGAATGTGGCTTGCCACTAGTTTTTATCCTATCTGTTTTCTACTCTTCTATTCAGAAAGCATAATATCTCTTTTGGATAATCTTATTGTGAAGATTGATAATAATATATGTAAAATACCAATATTGTGTCTTCTCTACAACCTGTAATTCTCACAGCAATCAACATAATCATCTTTAAATATATGTGTCTCTTTTAATATAATTTCTTTGCTTATAACCTCCTAATTACATGGAATAGAATATCAATTCCTCGCCATAGCTGGTAAGATCCTCTATCTTGTACTCTTTTCTGACTTTACCGCTAAATACTCTCACTCTTACACCTTAAACTTTTGCCACACTGGATGCTGTCACATCCATAACCCCAAAAACTGAACTCATTGCCATAGAGTAAATTATGGCTAAGAGTGACTCAACGGGGCAGGATAAAGCTGCCCTCTGTGGGTTTCTGAGACATAGCTATTTGTGGAAGTTGAAAGCCTTGTCTGTCTCACAAAGTCCGGTTGTTTCCCAGTGCCAGCCTTGTGGTTCGCAGCCCAGGGCATCACCCAGGCTTCTGTCCTGTACCCGTGCACAGTCAACTTCCTCTTCAGGGAGATCTGCGAACAAATGCCATCTTCTCAGAAAAAGACTTTCTTTAAGCTCTCAACAAAAAGATGCCTCCCTACTCACACACTGCCCTGTTGTCATTTTATTTTCAATTCAGCACTTATTGTTAACTGAAATGAACTCAATTTATTGACTTTTGCACCTCATTCAGCTAATCATTTCAAAATCAGCAATATTGTCTCATATTCACTATTGCATCTCTCAGTACTAGAAAAATGACTGCTACTTACCAAATGCTCACTCGGTAGTTGTTGGTTGAAAGAATCAAGGAGCTAATCAATAAGCAATAGGCATCTCTCTCCAGAAACAGAGTTCTTCTATGATGTGTTACATACAACTTTGAATGCCAATGAATAGAAGGCTCCTAAATCTATTTTCAGACATCTGCAGATTTTATAACTCTAAAGTAATATAAGGAAGAAACACGCTGACTACATTTGTTCCTGAAACCATGCAATTTTTATGACACAGTTCTAGTTACTTTTCTTTTATAGATCAAACTATCAGAGCAAGTTCAAGAGCAGTGCAACAAAAGACTGTTGTGTAGCTTTTCAGCAAGGTAAATAAATGCCTTCATTTGACAGAATAAACAGTTTGAAATTGTAATCAGTAAAGACACTGCCTCTCCTACCTGGGAGACTATATCAAGTTACAATTTTTTTTCAGTTTCTTTATTCCCCACATAGAGTTGTGTTTAGGGTTCTTTATTTCCTTTGGAATTAAAGGGAAAAGTCCTAAATCTCTGCCCCTAACGTGACTCTTTTAAGAGCAATTCCTCTTGCTATTCTGAGGGAAAAAGATCTTTATAATCTTTATTTGCCAAAGTGTAAATAAGCAATCTTCATATGACATCAAAAATATTGTTTATCGCAGTGTTTCCCAAAATGGCTGCTATTTCAACCTGGGTGGATGCTGCAATGATCCCAGGGAATTATAAAGCAGATATTTACACTTTATCTTATATTATGGGTTATGATGCACAAGTTTTTAATCGTCAGGGGGCACTGATTCTTTTTTTTTCTGAAGGGGGTAGGGTAACTTGTGAATCTATGATATTTAGATTCCTATCTATTGAAATCAATATTCTCTTTCTAAATGTGTAGTCTGGACCTGAAAAAATCATTTATTAAAATTAAATTCAAAAGGAAAAAAGAAAAGAATTTTAACATAATCACCTATATGTAAACCAAGAGGGTCTTTAAAAGTTTCTCTAAGCCAAATATTTATAGCTTCCCTATTCAAGATCAGCTATGCTTGAAATTATCTTAAAGCATGTTGGATTTAACAATCCCCAGAAGTAAGAGAATGATACATAATTATTGTACCAAGTTATAGAGGCTGATATATAAAGATTTATGTCATCTAATTAATTTGAGAGCTTCCAGAAGGATTACTGTTTAAAACAACAGAGAGTTATACTTCAAACGGCAATTTAAAACTCCCTCATGAAGTGTTTGAGATTCAAACTTGGTTGAGTGCTGGAGGAGTCTGATTTCTTGTAAGAACAGGATGGGAGTAGGAGAAGAAAGCCTATGAGAGGGAGGAGTAGAAATATTGGAAGTGTGCGAGGTATCATCTAGAAACCCAATAGACCCAGTCAGGTAGAGGTTTGTCCAATAGAGAGAGAATTCACATTTGAGGAAGAAGGATGTTGATGCTTTTTGATCAATGAGAAACCCTGGAGAAGACTTACACTTCAGAGTTAAAGAGAGATTAAAATTAAAAAGCTTAGAGGAGATGAGGAGGTGAAGGGAGCCAGAGGTTTTTAAAGTAATGAGATCCAGCAAACTATGATCAACCACTAACTTTTCCCACATCACTCAGAGCTTTCCTCAAACTTACTTCATAGAACTCGAGCTAACTTTCACAATGAAATATTTTTAAACTCAATGATCTTTCCCTTTCATATCACACTTAAATGTTAAAAGAAAAACCATTATAAGCAGATTATGAGGTATATCATTTCCTCAAGAAATGACCTTCTGTCAGCCTTATCTTTCTCCTGGGAAACCACTGGTGAGTGTGAACTGCCGATCTTGCACTTTGCAGCCCAATGCCTGATGCAAAGCACCACCAGGACTCCTTCTCAAGACCACAGGTGGTCAAATGAATGCAAGAGAAATCAATATTTTGGACATACTGCACCAGCACTCTGTAAAGGGATGGGAGACCAAATGAAACAGATCAAGATAATAACCTTACAACCCTGACCTTCAAAGGAAAGACAGGAGAAGAAGGGGAACAAAAGCAGTCGGGACCCAGGTATCCTCATATGGCATGGCCATTTTGAACTTCTGCAAGAAGCATTGTTTACAGACAGCATCCTGGCACACCAGTAGCTGGCAATGAGAGGTGGAACTCACACTGTCCTGCTGACCAAAGGCGCAGCCACCCCAACCCTCGCCACCCAGCGCTGGGAATAAACACAGTGCACCACTCCCCGACCTTCACCCTAGCACAAGTCCATGTCTTCCTGGAGGTCAAAACTCCGCCTTCCTGGACTGGACTCCTGGTACAGTACTGCTGCCCTGGGAAGACCTCAAGCTCCCCTTCGTCAGATCAGCAGAAGGAATGCCAAGTACCTGGCCACCACTTGGCAGGGGCAACTCCTTGCATAGCCAGTCACTCTCTCCCAGCTGCCTTGCGTGCCCAAAAGATTTCCACCGGAAACTGATATCTGAAACTCAGCCACTTCCAAATCTGCTGCAAGTTACTCTAGATCAGGCATCCTAAAGCCAGACAACGTGTAAGCAGGAACGCCATCTATGCCCCACCTCTCTCAAGCCATCGCTTACTAAGTACCCTGCCACCCTCTCTTTTCTTCATTTTTAATTTGACTTTCCTTTGATTTTTTCTTTTCTTCTTTTTACATGCTTTTTGCTTTTACATTTTGGTTTCTTGTATTCCTCCCTTCATTTTTCTTTTTTGTTTCCCATTACTTGTTTTCTTAATCATATTCTTTTTTCTTACTTCCCTAGTTTTACTTATTGTATTTTGTTATTTTTCTCTCTCTACTTTTTCTTAATTTGTCTCGACTTACTTTTCTTAATTATTCTCTTTTCTTCTCTTTTCTTGCTCCCGACCTCCCTTGTTTTTATTTTAGATTTATTAATTTAATAAAATGTAAAATAATTTATTGATAAAATTTAGTATTTTCTTTTATATGTATATTTTTATTCTTTCTTTTTGTCTACTCATAATCATTTCCTTTCCTTTTAATCTTTTTAGTTATTAATTTTTTTTCTTGCTGAAGTGTACGTGCTTTCTCCTACTCGATTTATTTATTGTAATTATTCTATTTTGGGTTATTGTTTTTGTCTTTTTTTTTATACTATGTGACATAAGAAGATAACTATATCACATGTCCCAGTCGTATGCATACATCCTGCAGTCACACTTACTGCTGAAACCCATACCCATTGTTTTTCACCTAATCATTGAAGGGTTTCCAACAATACCAGCCAAACCTACCCTCAAGAATCCTATCTGACCAACAACAGAGAAATATGCACACACTCCATTCTCTATCACACCTACTAGAAGATAGACAGTTAATGGGTAAGGACTCACAAACATACAGTCATCGACTAAGTATAAATACACCACAACATCTCAGAGACAACAGAAAATTTCTGTTAACTGGAAGAAGCAAAGCAGACTGGCTAAAACAAATGGCCATACAGGGAACAAGCAGAACTCTCTTGGGAAGAAAAACTAGTGGAACTACCTGAGAGGGAATATGTAGAGTCCTTCAGTGGACTGAAAGAGTGATTTTTTTCAAGGTGTAAACAAAAACAAGGAAAACAAAAGGAAACTTTACAATAACTCAGGAAAACACATTGACATAATAAGTGAAAAATTAGAAACCATACAACAACAGAAAATCGAAATCTAGAGGATTAAGATTTCAAAAACAGAAACACATTGAAAAAGCAAAGGTGTAGAATTGAATCAAAGAAGATCCAAATTAGTGTGCTTGAAGAAAAATCTCTCAATCCTAATCTGATAGAGGAAAAATCCGAAAAAAAATAACAAAAAATTTCTAAGGAACTCTAAGAAAAGGTGGAGCATCACCAAGAGGAAACATTCATATGTGATTAGAATTCAAATACAGATGTACACAGCAAAAATCAAAGCATTTGTTGGAATAAAATTTCCCTAACATCATGAAAGATGAGATACGCACATAAGAAGTTGAATGAACCCCAAGCAAGATAGGCGCCAAAAAAAATAATCACAACATATCATACTCAAACTTCCCAAAACCAAAGACGAGGAAAGAATACTGAGAGCAGCTCAGGGAAAATGTACTGTTGCCTAGAAAGGGGTTTCACTAAAATTAATCTCTGATTTCCCGGCAAAAATAATGTAAACAAGAAGGCAATAGATACACATAAATGTCTGCAGTCAGTCATCCAAGGCACAGAATCAAGAGTCATAACTCAAATATACATATAAACACCCATATTCATAATAAGAGAATAGCAAGCTGATAGAAACATCCAAACTGCCTATCGGTAGAAAAATGGGTAAAGAAACTCTGACACATACCCCTAATAGAATATTTTGCCTCACTGAATAGCAGTGGTGAAACTATGAAGCGCCTCATGACACAGATGGAACTGGAGAATGTTATGTAGCCTTGACTGAAATTACACAAAATCACTATTGTAAGGGAGAGGGGGAACCAAAATAGAGACTTTTGTACTAAAGTAAACAGACTTGAAAGGTTATTGGTTGAGGAGAGTCTAGCATGGGGACTAAAGCATTGTGCTACACTGTTCATTGATGTTAATTGGGATTGTGTATTGGTAAACATTGGACTACTAACCTCAAGGTAAGCAATTTGTTAGCCACATGTTGTTTTATTGGTGAGAGATGAGGCTTTTCCTCCAGTAAAAAGTTACAGTCTTGGACACTCCCAGGGACAGTGCAACCCCATCCTCTAAGGTTAGTATGAGTCGACATCAACTTGACCACTGTGAGTTTTTTATTTGGAAGTATTCCACAAAATGGAGAAGAGAAATCAAGGGGTGGATAAAAAGTAAGCTATTGGGATGTTTTATTACTAGTTTAAATTGTTGAATACAAAGTTGATTATCAGAAACGTAAACCCCCTCCTAATTTATAATAAAAATTGTTATACTTAAAAATAGAATGTTAAAAGCATTATGGCCTTATAAATTCTATCAATGGGATCAAACTAACGATAACAACTTGAAAGGCAAGTTAGGAACCAGAGAGTCTATGTAATGAAGGTAGAACTACTTAGAAAAGAGGGTAGATGGTAACTCACAAAACATAATCAAAGTCAATAGAAAGCAGAAATGATTGAACGGATGCATGGTCATCTATGGATAGTCTCAAGAGCAAAAAAATAGATCATGTCTATCTTAAGTACCTCACTCAAGATACAACGAAGTAAATTGATAACAGAGCTCCTCTTCAAATCCCATTAATACTTGCTGCCATTGAGTCAACTCTACCTCATGGAGATCTTACAGGAAAGGGAGAACTGTCCCTGTGACTTTCCAGGACAATAACTCTTTATGAGAGTAGAAAGTCATCTCTCTCCCACAGAGGAGCTGATGACTTCAAACTTCTAGTCTATGGTTCACGGCTGACTGTGTAACTATTGCACCACTCAGGCCCTTCAATCCAATACCACTTTACAGTAAATGTTCTCATAAATGCTTTTATTTCATGATAAAGACATACAGAGGTGCTGACATTTTTGTAACCCAGGATAATGGATTGAACTGGGGACCACTGGCAGTCCTCATGGCCTTTTCAGGGATTTCGTGGGTTAAAAACTACTCTCAAGAATACTAAGACATTACTTTCCTTTTTCACTCAGGAGCACTCAAGGGAGTTTTCTAGAAGCTACATGGCCCATGGATGCTGAAGCAACTGTAAGAATCCAGCTGTCTTCTATTAACTCAGACACTAAATAAACTGGTATTTTCATAAAGACGCATTATTTACTCATAAATAGTAGGTTTGTTGTTTTCAATGAACTAATAGTTTTAAATCTTCTCAGTTTTAAGTACATGAAATATCCCAGGTGTGACATACAAAATTAAGGCTCTTTAGGGACCTCAATAGCAATCATCTGGAAGGATCTTCAGTGTAAAACACTTAAAAGAACAGCTATTGTACTTATGTCATTGTCAGTATAAAAGAATTGGCAAGGAAATGATATAAGATGTGGGTTTCTAAACCCAGTTAACTTTGACAGTTATCTGAGGACCCTAATATTGAGTTCTTTCTCTAATTGCACCTCTCCAAAATGAAAGTCTGTTTCCACGAAATTATTGTCAAGTGGCATTGTGCCATGTGTGTGTGTGTAAGAGAGAGGGGGGGGTGGATAAGAAATCTAAAATAAGAAGCTGGATCCTTTTATCAAAATGAGATTGTATTTTGTGTGTTAATAAGTTCATATTTTATACAAAGATCAAAGTCATCCTCCAATGGGGTATATTGAAAAAGAGTGAAAATTGTAGCTCATCAAAATGTCTCATGAATCTTGAATAAAGTGTATTGTGATAAATAGGTCTTGAATAGGTCTAGGGGTGGAGGCTAACCTGTCAATCAGGCCACAGTCTGATGATGCCTCTTTGTGGGTGTGACTTCCTCATGAGGATCTAGGAACTTCTTCTCTTTCTCCTTGGAGGTGGGCCACATTCTTTCTCTGCTTGACATTCCTCTTGACAAGCCACAAGGAGACACAATGGTGGCAACCAGAGCCCTAGAGATATAAACACCACCAGTGAATCCACAAGACTTTGTACCCAGCAGCCTGTGATCTTCCTGCATTCTGCTTCATTGCATATGCTGCATGAGTCTAAAGAGGAATTTAAGGACTAGTGTCAAACATTTGGGCTAATATCAGACTTAAGGATTTGACCTGGACTGGGTTGAGATGTTCTTTTCAATATCCAGTTGCTTTTTGATATAAATATCTTTCTTACACACATATGAATTATTTTCTCTGAATTTTTGTCTCTGGTGAAACCTGGTCTAACACATGTGTGTTATAAAAATATAATTATAATATACACATCTATGTTTGCTGCATTTCCATAAGCAAAAACATGGAAACACCAAAAGCCCCTATTCAGCGAAAAGGACAAACAAACTAGTTTGTTACATAGTACAATGGAATATTATGCATCAAAAAAAATGATGACTCTCTTAAACACCATAAGATATAACAAAACTAGAGAACATTATGCTTAGTAAAGTTTGTCAATCTTTTAAAGATAAATATTTAATAACATTATTTTAAGGAAAAACATAGAAAAAGAAAAATTATTTTCAAGCCCAAAGAGAAGACTTCAAGGCTGAGAAGAGGCCAGGCCATAGTTGGGTGTAGTAGGAAGGGAGGGAGAGGGAATTATAGAGAGTGGAGAGAAGGATGGGAGGGGGGAAAGTAAAAGAGAACCACATCTAGGGGGTGTTAATGAAATATAATTGCTGATTTCATTTGTTGAGATGGGAGATAATAAATTTAATTAATAATAAAATTAATATAAATAAAACAAATGTGAAGGTTAACAGCCTTCCAAACTTTCCAGATTTCTTACCCCTTAGCATTCTGACTACAAAAGGAGGAAAAATAAAACTGAGGTAAATTTGGAGTCTTAAATGATATCCAAAACCATTTCAAATATGTGAAAGAAACATAGGAACTTCTTCCAAGATTGATTCATTTGTCCCTTTAGCAGTCCATGGAACTTAACAAAATTCTTCTCCAGCTCTATGATTCAAATGCATCCATTCTTCATAGGACTTCCTTATTCAGTATCCCAACTTTCACGTGCATATGAGGCAAGTGAAAATGCTATGGTTTGGACCTTGTGCACATTAGTCCTCAAAATAGCAACCTTAATTTTCAATTCTCTAAAGAAGTCTCAGGCAGAAAATTTACCTAATGCGGCTCGTCTTTTAGTCTCCTGACTGCTGCTTCCATGAGCACTGAGTGAAAGCGAGACAAAAGCCATAACAACTTTAACTTTTGCTCCATTTATCAAGATGCTACCTAGTGGCCCAGTTGTTAAGGTTTTGCTCTTCTTTACACAGAGTCATTATTTAATAATTACAGTGGACTTCAAAAAGTATGATGATGATAGCAAACTCATTTAAATAAAAATAATTTTAGTTGCCTAACCACAGTAGTAGATTGAATCATAATTTGTATCATTTTAAAGAAGTGTGAAGGATACAATAGCAAAAATAATGGGCACTTTAATAAAATAGGTTCAAAATAATTGTACCAGACAGTTTTACTTCAAAATATCCTTCAGTTCATTCTTTGAATAAACTTACTCAAACAAGTGTAAAAGAATTCAAACTATTGAGTCATCCATATACAAAAAGACATTTTTTAACAGAGTTGGTGATGTAGAAAAGAGATTTGACTTTAACATTAAATTTTACTTAAGTTGGCAAGCCTTAAATGAACTATTTTGGTTTTTGATTTGCATGAAGGTCAAACTCTGAAATATGAAAGCTACAGGTGGGATATTTAATTTCTTAGATGACCTCTACTGGTCATCCAAGACAAGCACTGGGATATGAAATAAGAGCTGCTTAAATTACGAAGAACAAAATACTCAAATAACGACAAAGCATCCTGAAAATGTCCTTTAAGGTAATAGAAAATTTCATTTGATAAAATAGATCTAAAATGTATGAATGTGTATCAAAATGCATACTCATTACCCCCGATATACTTTTGTTTGTTTTTTTCACAAAGTCTCAACATGTGATGAATAGTGAAGTGTTACTTCAGCATTGCTCATCAGAGTCTAGCTGCCTAATGTGCCCATTAACTGTTCAAATTATGGCGCATCCATATAGTGCTAGCTACTTATGTAACTAACAAGAATATTAATGCTGATAAATGAATGGAAATGAAATACATTTGCAAAATATTGTTGACTTAAGAGCATAATATAATATAGAATACTATCTTTGCAAAAAAGAACTCTGTGTGTGTGTCTAGAAAGTATATTCCAAATGATCAATAGGAATAGAGGTTTATATTGGATGGTGCGATGATGAATGATATATTTATCACATAACATTTTATATATTGCTCTACAAGTAGCACTTTTATAATAATGAATGCATTTTTATTAAAAGGTAGTATAAGAGATTACATAGTCAATAAGATTGTACCAATTTCTCACAACTGTTTTATCAAAAATGCATTTTTCCATATTTTCTTGTTTGCAAATTTCTCAGGGTAATTGTTCCTGACTCACTGACATATTTTCTTGCCCTCCAAAAAATGTGAAAGACTCTACAAGATCTAGTATATTTTTGTCCTTGGAGCTTTTACTCCAAGTATATTTGTACATATGTTGCCATAATCATTTCCAAAACATTTTCTACTTGAGCCTTTGGTGTAAGTTCCTCTTTATTTCCTCTCCCTCCCCCACTTTCCCACCCTTGTGGATCCTTGATCATTTATATATTGTTATTATTTTGCATCTTACGCTGTCCATTGTCTCCCTTCACCCACCTTCTGTTATTTGTCCCCTTTCCGGGACAAGGGGGAGGTTTACAATATATCCACCTTCTGATGGGTTCCTCTTTTTACCCTCCCCTCTCCTCCCCTCATGATATGGCTCCTTCTACTACTGTTTCTGAATGCCATGTGTTGAGAGCTCTCATCTGTACCAATGAGTATTCTCCAGTCTGGTCAGATTTGTAAGGTAGAACTGGGTCATGAGGCGGGAGAGGGGTGGGCCAGGTGGAGTATTCAGGAACTAAATGAATGACATGTTTCCACAATGACTCTTGTGCCTATATTTCATGTAACATTCTGGCTACAAAATAACCTTTTACAATGCACAGTCCACCTCAGAAAATCATCCACTAGTCTCATGGTCCTTCACCTACATCATCACTAAGAGCAGTTCATGACCTAAAGAGTCCATTTTTCACAAATGTTTCAAAATGATACACAAGGGACTTTCTTTTTTTTCTCAAGACTGTGTCGCATATGTAATGGTTCATCTCAGAGATATTGCAGGTTTGATTCCAGACAACTGCAGTAAAGTAACTAAGACAATAAAGCTGTGCATACAAAAGTTATGATTACACCATGTTGTAGTCTACTAAGGGTGTGATAACATTATGAAAAAGTTTGAGCATATGTGAAGTACCAAATTGTGATACAGAAACCCAGATTGGGCACGTGCTGTTGGGGAAATGGAGTGGCTAATCTTGCTCCCCAGAGGGATTGCCACAGACAAACCTGCCATTTGTAAAAGCAGAAAAACAATGAAGCACAATAAAGCAGAGCGCAGGATAGGTGTGAAGTTTGCCTGTGTTTGTTTTCTATTGCCAACATCACAAATCGCCATGTACTTAGTGGCTTAGAACAACACAAATCTGGTCTTACAGTCTATAAATTGGAATCTGAAAGGAGTCTCACTACAGAAAAGTGTGTTCCTTCTTGTTGACTCTACCCTAGGGGGGAAAAAAGGATCCATTTCCATTCCTTGTCGATACCCTTTGGTCCTCGTATGGACACTGAGGTGAGGTGAGGTTGTGGGATAAGCACTGGACTAGTAACAGGATTGGCAGTTCGAATCCACCAGCCGCTTCATAGGAGAAAGTTGATGCTGTCCACTCCAGGGCAGATAGGTTCTCTATTTGTCACAATCGGCTGAAAGGGAGTGGGGATTTTGCTTTGGGTTCTAGGCTTCTTGCACTCATTGGCTTTTGGACCCCTTCCTCCACCTTCTTTCCCATCATATCACTCAGATCTGCTCCCCTCGTCGTACTGTGTTCTTGGAGTCTGTCCCCTCTTCTGCTTCTCTCTTCTACTGCTGAGGACCTTCTAATAACAATAGGCCCACCTAGTTAATGCAGGATGGTCTCTCTACTCTTAATTCAGTGAGCAATCTTTATGCACATACAATGTTAATTCCTCTTTATATAACGGTTATATAACAAAAGTTATATAAGGTTCTGTGAGTAGGATGTGGATCATTTGAGGTCCATTTTTCTCCCTGCTATAACAGGACAAAATTTAAAAGAAACTATACCTTTATTTAAAAGAATTATAATTTTAAAAGAAATTATAAAAATATAGAGATGTTGTAGTTATTTTCCAAAGGAGATTCTCCTATAAACCACAATTTCTAACATCGATATCTTTAGCTAGTTCCCTCAGTTTGGAACTGGGATGAAACTAGAGTTCATTAATGACCCACACCTTGTCAGAATTAATGCTTTGAGACTTCTGACAGTAGACCAGAAGAAAGCCTGTAATGCAGCTTCTACCTGTGTATCCTTGAATGTTTTCTTTAAGGGAACCCATTTTATGAGATGCCTCCAAATGTGTTTAGATCCAAAATGTGAGAAAATTCAAACTATTCAGATGAAGCTGGAGGAAATAGAGATTATGATATATTAGAAAGGTAGGGGGGGGGAAAAGAAAGGTCGGTAAGCAGATAAGCAGATAGGTAAATGATAGAGAGAGATAAATGTCTGGCCCTAAACTTTGTCACCCATTATAGTTGATATGTCAAACAAGTAAATAATGAGGTAATCTTAGATATCCAAACCAATTAAGCCTTTGATTATTTTAGAAATAGCAACCATCTGACTACAGCTGCCTGAAAGAACCCAAGTGACAGCCATGTAACTGAACCCAATTCACTCACCGAACGGTGAAATTGATGGTAGGCTCTTAGCCAATAGCAAGTGATAACCCAAAGAAATGCTTTCAGATATGATTAGACAGCAAGCTAAAAGAAACCATTTATTTCTCTATGAAAATCATTACATTCAGATAGATTCTTATTCAAAAATGAATTAAAGTCATTCCTTAAATTTTCATAAATATTATATGTCCAGATTGATTTTTTTATTTTTAAAATAATGTTAGTCCATCTCCATGAAAGACTTATGAAATTCAAGAATTTGACTTTTTTTCATTACTAGAAATTTCCCATCAACATGTCATTACCAGTAACTACAAGCAAAAACTGTAAAAGGAGCCATACTTCTAATAGATAAACAGATAGTTACCAGAGATTATGTTTAAATCGAGCTAATCATTTATTCTTTATCCAAATAAACAATCCTTGAGCAAGTGTCTGCCAGGAATTTTGCTTATCAAGGCTACAGATTTAAATAGAATATGATTTCTAACCTTAAGAGTTATAATCTTGGGAGGTGACAAATAAATCAAACAGGCAAATCAATTTTGCAGCATCATGTTAAAACGTCTATGCTGTAGAGGTAAGCATTCCAGGATCTATGAGCAGAGTAGAGGCAGCTAACTCAATTGAGTGTAGAAGGGCTCCAGCTCTCAAAATCGTTTTCCTGGGAATAATGCAGGACATGGCTATTAGTTAAGGAATTTCAAACAAAAAGAAAAGTGAATGCAAAGGCACCGAGGCATAAAATTGCAGTTTATTTTCTGGCAACTACTTGTACATTTGCAATGGTCGAATAAATCTCCAAGGAGCCTTGGTGACATGGTGGATTATCCATGTGGCTGCTAAATGCCAAGTCAGCAGTTCCAACCCACCAAGTACTCTGAGGAAGAGAAACGGGGCCGCTTCCTCTTGTCAAGCTGTAGAGCCTTCGACATCTAAAGAGGCAGGTCTGCTGTCTTCTACAGGGTCACTGTGGCTCAGAGTCCACTCCAGATCGTGAACCTTTTTTGGGGGGGTTAAACACAAAGTTAATTGTCTTTGCCCCTCTTCCTCCACTGTCAAAGTATTTAAAGTGTATTTTATCTTTCATTTGATATTGGAAAGATGGGCTGGCTATTTGAAGAAGCCTGGAAGTAGTAACCCTTAGATGCCGCTTAGAGAAAAGCTGATTTTATCAGGATTACATGTGCCTGGGTGCTGAGCAACTTGCTACACCTAACTGATTATAAGTAATCTGAGCAAAGAACAGACCAATGAGATCAATTTTTCTCTGACCAGACCAGCAAATGCCCCGAAAGGATCTAAATTTCACTCACAATTTAATAGACAGTGTTCATCCAATTACTCATATCAATAATGCTAAGAATATTTATAACATTCAACTACAAAACTACAAACCAGATATTACTAGGGTCACTTTCAGAACTCACTAATAAGGGTGGGGAGTTTTGTTTATTTATTTGCTTTTCTGTTGTATCTTGACCAGCTTTATATTGATCTGGCAGGAGTTGAAATTTAAAATCTATAAACACTTGATTCCTGTGATCCAAACTAGTATAGATCATTGAAATTAGCTGAATTGTTCAATCCAACTTCCTCCTCCACTTAACCACTTTATCAGAGCAGTCAATAAGCCAAACCACAAGATAACCTGAGCTCTACTCCTGCTCCTGGTTGAAATGCTCAGTGAGAGCGCCCTAAATAGAGAGGCCGAATAAAATATGGAACTATACTCAAAAAAGTTCTCTTAAGCCAACAGCTAAATTATTATTTTTAAGGCAATTTCCCTTCATTGTTTTTATAAGTAACATTATTTCTGTTTTTTGAATCATTTTATTGGGAGCTCATACATCGTTTTTCACAATACATAAATAAACATACTATGTCAAGAACCCTCACATGTCCACTTCTATTATCGTTCTCCAGTCATCCGCCTTTTCCCTTCAGCCCCTAGTATTGGGTTTTCCATCCTTTCCCCTCTTCCCCTGCTCTCTCCTCCCCACCAACCCTCAATACTTTATACATTGTTATTGTTCTACCATATCTTACACTGCCCGACCTCTCCCCCAACCCACTCCTTTGATGCCCGTCCTTCAAATAGGAGCTTATGTGTATATCCTT
>PVJH01004305.1:29785-127338 GCA_004026705.1 Nesogale talazaci
GTGTGCATCATCACTGCCCAACTACACCTTGACTGGTCTGTCTCCTCCCCGTGACTCCCCTGTAAAGGGGCAACCAATTACCCACCAGTGGGCCTTAGGTCCCGACCTTGCTCTCCCCCTCCTTTGTAATGATGTGATTCTTGTTCTTTGGTGCTCAAGATCTGCTCCCTTCAGCCCCTCTTGATCACACATGCTGGTGTGCTTCTTCCATGTGGACTTTACTGTTTCTGGGCTGAATGGCAGCTTGATTATCTTCAAGTCTTTGAGACTCCAGGCATTCAATCATTTGGTAGCTGGCCACCATCGTTTCTTCTACTCTGTTTGCCTCTGTATCCTATATCTTCAGCGATATCAGGAGTCAATTGGTCCATTGGTTTTGACTTTTGTTCTTTGATACCTGATTGTTAGCTAAATTATTTTAAATAATCAGAAGATGACCATGATCAGGTCTTAAAATCTGTGCTTTCAAACTTGCATCAACCTGTTAAGTTTAGACCTGGAATAAAGTGAAACTAGAAATGCCAATACATAAAATAACTTTCTTTGGCAAAGTGAATTATTTCAATGAAGTTCAACATTGCTTTTCTCACATAATTAATCAAATGGAAATTTTGATACAAATTGTAGGGAGAAATGTGCAAACTTCTAATAAAACAAAACCAATTGCACTGCCCTTTATCCAGTTCCTACCTTTATGAACCCTTTCTCTTCGTTCTAGCTGAGTGTGACTGGTGGGATTGAACATCTAACCTTACGAGTAGCAGCCCAATATTTAACCTACTTGACCATCCAGAATCTTTAAGCTTCTAATAGTGTACATTAATCAACACATTAGTTTAAGTCACACTTACCAGAAGTTTATAGCCAAGAAACCTACATAGGGTGCTAAGAGTCAGAATCCATTATTCAGCACCTAACAAAAATAAGATTTTAAAACTATAAATTCATTCTTAAGGCTAGGGAAAGAAGTGAAAACGTGTGTGAGTATGTTCAACGAAAAATAATTCTGGACAATTTCCATCCAGCACATTGCTTTTGACAGCAGCGATCTCACTCCCTTGTATTATGTAACACATCATGACTGCTATCCTCCAGGAACTTTTCTCAAACCAGCACTCTGCAGAGGACACCCATGGGAAGGAAATTTTTCATTTTTATATTAAATTATATGATATATTTCATGTTCCTTGACAAGACATAACCTGAAGTGAAGGTATGAAAAATATCATGTTACAATATTTTTTGTCATTTGATTAGAGAATAATTAGGTATTAAGAAATAGCCTAATATTATAATAAACCTCTTTGCATAAACAATAGGAAGAGGTGCTTAAGCAAGATGGGAGTGGAAAGGAGAAGGGACAGTTAATAGAAAAATTAAATATATTCAAAATATTTTATAATCTGATTTAATGGTCTACATAGTTTTTTTTCATATAGTATCTCAAATGACTGGAATCAAATTAAGCCAAGTATATGTCTTGACAATTGAAATTATCAAGTGACTACTCTCATCACCAATTTTTGTTTGTTTGTTATTGTTTTTTGGGCATCACTCCCCTGGTGGGAGTAATAAGGCCAGCCTTACTCCTGGAGAGCTCCTACTGAATTTGAACTGCCAACCCTGTGGGCTGCAGTCTCGCTCACAACCACTACGCCACCAGGACTCAGCCTCTCTTCATCAATTTATCAATAGTATTTTGTTGGGAGCTATCACGTGGTCTCTGACTAAATGCAACCCTGTGTACATCAAAATGAAGCACTGTCTTGTCTTGTGCCACCCTCTTGTGCCTTTTATGCAGCCACTGTGTCAGTCCTTTTCATTGTTTATTAAGCATGATGTCCTTCTCCAAGGAATGGTCTCTGCAGATAGCATGCCAAAAGTATATGCACTAAGTAAGGGGCATTCTCCCCTTTTTCCCATCGCTTTCCCCCATACCTTCCTGTTATCATCCTCTTTCCTTCTTTTTTTTTTTTGTTCGTTTGTTTTTGGGACATCACTGCCCTCTGGTGGTGGGAGTAGGAGGCCCAGCCTTGCTGCTGGATTTGAACCTCCAACCCAGTGGGCCACAGTCCCGCGCACAACCACTAAGCCACCAGGGCTCAGCCCATTGTTTGTTTGTTTGTCTTCTTTCTTTTTGATCATTTCATTGGGACTCTCTCAGAAATTATCACAATCCATACATACATCTATTGAGTCAAGCACATTTGTACATATATTGCCATCATTATTTTGAAAACATTTTCTTTCTACTTGGGTCCTTGGTAGCAGCTTAAACCCCCTCCCCCACCCTCCCTCCTTCATGAACCCTTGATAATTTGTAAATTACTGTTTTATCCATGTCTTACACCAACCACTGTCTCCCTTCACCCACTTTTCTGTTGTCTGTCCTTCAGGGAGGGGGTTTTATGTCTATTATTGTGATTAGTTCCCCCTTTCTCTCCACCACCCCCCCAACTGTCCCCTTACCCTTCTGATATTGCTGCTCTCAATACTGGCCCTGAGGGGCTTATATGTCCTGGATTCCCTGTGCTTCCAGTTCTTAACCCTGCCAGTGTACATGCTCTAGTCTAGCTGATTTTGTAAAATAGAATTGAGATCATGGTAGTGTGTTTGGGGAAGGGGGGAGCATTAAAGAACTAGAGGAAAGTTTTATGTTTCTTCAGTGACTGACTGACTTCTCTCTTCCTTGTGACCCTTCTGTAAGAGGATGTCCAATGGTCTGCAGATAGCCATCTGTGGAAAATTTTGACCATGGCGTTTTCAATCTATAGCACCTTATTCATCAGAGTGACATCTTTTCTTTTCAAAACTTTAAAGAGTTCTCGTGCAACAGATTTGTCTGATGAAATGCATTGTTTGATTTCTTGGATGCCTCATGAGCACTGATTAAAACACAAGCAAAATGAAATCCTTGACAACTTCAATCTTTTCTCCAATTGTCATGATGTCTATAGGTTCAGTGTGAGAAATTATCAGCTGTATCATTTATCTATGACTGTATAACAAACTACCATAAGATTTTTTTAAAGGTTAGAACACAGCAATTAGCATCTTACACCTTCTGGTAAGTCAGGAATCTGACCAGAGCTCAGTAGGGTCCTGCAGACTTCAGTAAATTCAAGGTTGTTTAACATGGGAAGATTCAATTCCATGTTCATGTATTGTGGGAAGGATTTAGATCCTTAGGCCTAAGATTCTAAGTAGCTGTTGGCTGGTGATCTTCCTAAGGTCCTGACCACCTGGGCCTCTCCATAGAACATCTTGCATCAAGACAGTAAACCAAAGTATGAAAATACCATCAAAAGAAAGAATACCAACCGCTCGTGAACAAAAGTGACATACCATTACTTTTGCTATTTTTTATTCATTAGAAGCAAGTAACTAGATCCTGCTCACACTCAAGAGGAAAGAACTATATAATGTTGGTGTGCATACCAGGACATGGGAATCATGGGGAACCATGTAAGAGGTTACATCCACATCTCTGTTTATTCAAAATGAATATATGACATAATATTTTATCTCTATAATTAACAAATATTAAATCATGACAACTACAATAAACAATATCATATATACAAAGGAAATAATTTGATTTTCAGCAAAACCAATTGATACTCATATGATCAAGTCAAGAATCCATACTTATGACAGAGAAAAGTAAAGCTAGTAGAACTGTATACATAAATGCATAAAACTTATGCAAATTTCCTAGAATAATTCTTCACAATTATTTTCTCCATCATTCACTCACATTTTTTTCTTCCCCAGATGAGATGATATCAAAATTAATCTATAGTGCTAGAAGAGCCAATAACCTTTTAGTATTATCAGCAATACACTGACTATTGGAATATACAATACCAGATTCATAAGTTCAGATTGACAAACAGCCACCACATATATCTGATAGAATAAGATTTGCCTGTATTTAATAAAATATACAATTAGGTAATATGCAGATGCAATCATATTATCATTTTTAATAATCATAAATTCATATTGAGTACTTCAACTTAGCACTAGTCAAAAACATTTAAGTACTTAATACATATATTTATATGCAAACTTATTAATGTATATGCATCCACATGTAAGCTCAAGAAATCTCTATTAATAGATGGCTATTAATATTGCTAATGCATATGCAATGCCAATTTGAAATTAAATGAAAATTACTCCACCTTTTCAAAGCCTACAGTTTCTGCCATTCCTCTTTGATCAGCATTGGGAGCCACTAGTTATAAAAGATGTCAAGAAAATTACAGAGTAAGTGTAAGATGACTCTGGCTATTTTATTCTCTACTAGACTGGTTTACACAGACTCTGAATTTGCTTCTTTGAGGAGAATAAGATATTATGCTTGGAGAATTGGTTATTTTATTTCTGCTCAAGGAAATCATTTTTAAATTCTGAGAATTGCTTTTTTAACCTCAAGGTTATGTTTTTGCCCTCCTATCAATACATAGACACATTCTCATAGGATGTGTGAATGTTTTCTCGTTTGTTTTCTCTGGAAAAATTTATATTAGATATTATACAAGACACACAGTGACATATTATATTTTTCTGAAATACTAAAGAAAACTATAACCTACATAATATAACATCAGTTCTGAATGTTGATCAAATGCCTACTACATTTAAAATGCTGAACTTAACCTTAAATTGTAGCTTAAATCCTCTCATTTTTTCAAGTTCTGCATTTGACTAAAAATGTCAGTCCTAACAGATTCATGGGTTGAGGGTTTTATTTAAAATAGTAATATAAGGGAAACAAAAGCTAGCCTTGTGTATTCAACTGGCACTTCAGAAAAGCAAGCTCAGGAAAGTACATTTTACCACTTTCCTTAAAAGTTGTCCAACTAAAAAAAAGAATTTAAGTTGCCCAACTACAGAGTTATTAACAATCGACAGTGCCACTTTTTCTACTAGTGAAAATAAGCTGATTTATGCATACATTTTCTCCACAAAAAGACCTATTTTACTCTGAACACCATCAATGTTTCTTCAGAAGACATTTTTTCATAAAAAATGCTTTTATTGAGAGCTCATATCTCCTACCACAATCTGTACATCCATTCAAGGTGCCAAGCACATTTACACATATGCTATCTTCATCATTTTCAAAGCACTCTTTCCACCTGAACCCCATCTGCTCCCCATTTATTCCCTCTCCCTCCCTCACAAACCCTTGAGAAGTTATAGATTATTATATTCATATTTACATCATCCTCCCTCACCCCTCACTCACTTTTCCATTGTTCTAGTTGATCCTTGTGATCAATTCTTCCTTCCTCCCCCCACCCTCTCACCCCTAATCTTCCTGATATCTCGACTCTTCTTGCTGGCCCCGAGGGGTTTATCTATCTTAGATTCCCTTGCTGTGGGCTCTTATCTGTGGCGGTGTGCATGTTCTGGTCTAATACTGTTTGTAAGGTAATATAGAGGTCATGATAATGGGGGGGAGGAAGCACCAAAGAGCTAAAGGAAAGTCGTGTGTTTCATCAGTGCTCTACTAGACCCTGACTGACTCATCTCTTCCCTGTTACCCCTCTGTGAGGGGATGCCCAATTGTCTACAGAGGGGCATTGGGTCTCCATTCCATGCCCCCACCCATTCACACTGGGTATGAGATTGTTCTGGGTCTTTGATACCTGATATCTGACCCCTTCAACTCCTCATGATTACACAGGTTGGTGTGCTTCTTTCATGTGGGTTTGTTGCTCCTAAGCTAGATGGTTGCTTGTTTATCTTCAAGCTTTTAAGATCCCAGATGGGATATCTTTTGATTCCTGGACACTAGCAGCTTTCCTCAACACATTGGTTTTTCAGAAGACAATTTTTACCATTATTCTTTTATATATCATAATTAGATGGCATCAAGTTAATTTTTTTTACTCATATCAATTCCATAAGAAAGATTACAACTGCCCCATAGGGTTTTCTTGTCGAAAATCTTTTTATAACTGTTTTATTAACACTTCATACACATGTCATACAATTTAATAATGCAATCATATCCAGAAGAGTAGTGCAGTTGCCATCACATTCAATTCTAGAACAGTCTTAAAGAAAGCAGATTGCCAAGCCTTTCACTGACACAGCTGTTAGATGGATTAGCAGCAGAACATTTCACTTTTGTACCCCTAGGAAATTTTCCCTTTGATGAATGTTATTATATACAAACACCATACATGAGGGTCCCCCCACCAGCAAAAAAACCATTTTTTTCAAAGTTATGTATTTAATTTTTTTCTTACAAAATAACATTATTACCTTCAAAGTCCTCTCCATTGCACTTAATATAGTTGTCAAAGATGCTATTCCATTGTTGGAAACCGTTTTCAAACTTATCTGTTTGGATAGCTGATCGCTCCCTCCCTTGTTTTTCTTTCTTCACCTCTCCTACGTCATTAAATGACTCTTTTCATGTCCCTCTTCATTTGTGGAAACAAAAAGAAGTCACACAGTGTGAGGTCAGGTGAGTGAGGTGTGTGGGGCAAGAGAGGCATGCTGGGTTTTGCCAAACACTGGCGCACTGAGAGGGCTTCATGAGCAGGTGCACTGAGTGGTGACAAAACCAGTCTGCCACAAACCAGGCTTTTTTTGTCTTACACAGTTAGGAAATCTTTTCAGAACTTTGCAATAGAAAGCCTGATTAACAGGCTGACCTGATGGAATGGACTCCAAATGCACTGTAAGTCAACATTTTTGTCTATTTGGAAAGTTGACAGATGTCCAGAATGAGATTTATCACTAATTGGTATTTCACCTTTTTTTTGAAATGAGTAAACCACTCATAAACTTGATCTTTTTTCCCATAGCGTTGTCCTTATAAGCTGTGTTCAATATCACAACAGTTTGAGGCATTTTTCCCAAACAAGAAACAAAATTTCACAGATGCACACTGTTGTCTTAAATTAACCATCACAAAAAATGAGGCGCAAGTGAAACTGTTTTCACAAAAAAAAAAATCACTGAGACCAGGAGATGCCATTGGGTGTACTAACTCAGAGCAAGTTGCTCACCCAGCAGGAAAATTGCATACTACAAAACCTCTGTTCTGCTCAGCACAATGACAGATTTAGAGAGGGGTGGGAGTTTACCCCTCATGTGTATGTACACACACACACACACACACACACACAGCCCTTTTTAAAAGTGTTGGAAAGCATGACTGCCACTTTCAAGACTGAGGCACACTTGACCCAAGCCATGGTATTTTCCATTGCCTTGTTTACATGTGAAAGTTGGACATTGAATAATGAAGACTGAAAAAAAAAGAATAATGAAGAGTGAAGAAAAAATAATGTATTTGAACTTTGGTATTGGTGAAGAATATTTACTATACCATGGGTTGCCAGAGCAAATAAATCTGTCTCAGAAGAAGTACAACCAAAATTCTCCTTAGAAGCAAGAAAGGCAAGACAGATTAGCAGGTGAAACCAGTTTGTGGGGAAGGACATTGGAAAAAAAGAAACTCTTCAATGAGATTGGTTGACACAGCAGCCACAGTCACAGGCTTGTGCATAACAATAAAAGATGGTCAAGGTCTGGGCAATATTTCCTTATGAGTTGCAATCAACTTCATGGTGCCTAACAACAGCATATATACTTTTCAGTAATACATATATTGTTGAATTAAACATTTTTCTCATTTTTGAGTTGCTGAAATAATAGATTTTTATTCAGTGATAGAGATCATTCTGCCTTTTACTACTCCTTCAGTGAAATATCTGCAGATTTACTTTAACAGATACTTGCATGACATTTAGGGGAACTTAAGTGTTAAAGGAGAAAAACTGAGGGAAACATTTCTTTAAAGAATTCAAAAATAGTACAAAGGAAAGAATTAAAAATACAATTGAGATCACTTTATTTATTTCAATATTTATCACAGCTGGCACAGGACTGGTAAGGTCATTCATTATGAACGGCAGTCGGCTCAACAGAACTAGCAATAACAACATTGAAAAAATATTTCCTTTAAGCATACTATCTACTAATATAAGTTTGAACAGAGGTGAAAAATGTTAGCCTTTCTGAGGTCTAGTTTGTCAGGTCATATAAATGAAAAATGTGTCGTGATGGGAAAAAGCTAACAAAAAGTCTAAAACAAGTGAGTTTGCAAAATGGCAGCACTAGAAAATTAGAAGCATTCAATTATTTACAGACTGATTGATTTTAAAATACATAATTTCAGTGAAAATTACAAAATCCATTTAAAACATCACTTTTACTAATGTTAACTATTTGTTTAATATGCTTAATACTTTCCTCTTCCAAGATGTTGCTCTTCCTTTTTATTGAGTTTATGATTTCTCATGACTGGGTAAGATGCCATCACAACTATTTATAATGTGTATACAAAATCCTTTTGAGACGGATATAAATTTCAAATAGCTTGATCCTCAATTTTTTATATTTCTGGATCAAAGTGTAACCACATGCTTAATCCCTCTAATTTTCAGAAGACCTAAAGCCCTTCCACAGAAGCAAAAATTAAGAGAAAAGATTTTAGCCCCAAAACTTGTGAAAAATAAGCACAAATTATATCCATCTTTTAAAATGCCAAACAAATATTGTTTACTATAGTGGGTATTTTGTCAACTTTCTGAAAAAGAACAATCAAAATTAGTCAGTTGGAAATTTTCTTTATTTGTTGAATGTGCTTCACACATTTCCCTCCATCCCAATCACCAGCCCCATTGGCAGGAGAACTCATACCAGAGACTGCGTCCTGTGTTTTTAATGAAGAGTTCCACAGAAATTCTCTATATTTTTTAGTTTGTATGAATGTGGCCATCTCTGCAACCTGCCTCTTTTATAACTTTGTCTCGGTGCCACGAAAGCTGTCTGGACTTCGCAGGCTATTCATTAAAATGAGGTGCCATTTCTCATGAAAATTCTAACTCAAGAAGTGTGTTCAAATTCCCGAATCCCTCCTACCTACTCTGCCAATGTTCACCCAGTCAGTTCTCACTCATTGTGACCCTGACCCTGCAGAACATAGTGGACTTGCTCCTTTGGGTTTCTAAGGCCACAAAGCTTTACAGAAACAAAAGGCTCGGCGGTCTTTTACAGAGCAGCTAGTGGAGTTGAACTCCTGGCCTGACAATCAGCAGCCCTACTCTTAACCCCCCAGCAACCAGGGATTGAAAGGGTAATATTCTAGAAGGACTCATAGGACTCAACTGTACTTTCCAAAGCTAAAGTCAGAGTCTAAGCACTGCCCCTGAGTAGAGTCTGACTGACAGCAGCACGAGCTATATGCCAGAAAAGAACCGCCCCTAAGGTTTGTGAAGAGGTACATCTTGACTGGCACCGACGGCTTCATCTTTCTCTTGAAGAGCAGCTCAGTGGCAACACACTATGTCACCAGACTCACCGCGAAGATCTGTCACAGCAAAATGACGCAAAACCACCAAGGGAAAACCGCATGGGACAAAGAACAGAGGGGATCAGAGACATTCTTCGAACAGTCCTCTCGCATGAAATCACACAGAACATGCCCAATTTTTCCGCTTCGAATTGTGACAACCCTCGCAAGTGCTTGGTGTCCAAAGAATTTTTGGAAGCTAATCATGTAGACACTCTCTGTCTAGCACATACCAAGCTCCCAGACTCCCAGAAGGAAAACAAGGGGCTGAATAAACCACGTGGTGTGTACCACGAGTTTAAGTACAAGGAGCCACTCTTCTTAGAAATAGTGGTGGGAACCCTCCCAAAACTTCAAGTCTTCAAGTGCCAGCTGAGAGCTAATCTTGCTACAAGATCTAAAAGTAGCAGTCTTAGGCCTAAAATGATCACTTTTTCTGTACAACCAGTCTATTATTCTCACCTTCTTAGATATTGCCCCTCCACTATTTCTAGAAGGGTTGGTAAGCAGAGCTGTACAACACAGTAGCTATACAAAATAGCCTGATCTAAGTACAAGTGCAACTTTTCTTTACTGTGCAATTTATGAACTACTCTAAACATCTAAATAGTGAAGGTAATAATAATACTATATTTATAGAATTTTTAAGAGAACTCATGTAAAGTACCTTTATGAGTAGCAAATATACAATTATTTCCAGCATTACTTTGTCATATATATTGACTGAGGTACTTTGAAGGTCTACAAGTTATATCAGGCCACACTCTGGGCCCTTACTTCTTCATTAGATGCTCTAGCAGGCAGAGCAGTCCTTTGCAGCTCCTTCTTCGAACATGGCAAGCCATTCTACCACACTGCTTCCCTATACTACCAGACCTGATGTCTTTCAGCTGACTTCCAAAATAGTCAAACTGATTTTAAATTTATATAGACATGCAAAGGATATAGGAATAGTCAAAGCAGTTTTGAGAAATACCATCATTGGATAACTTATAAAATCGATTCTCAAATCTTACAGTAAAGTTACAGTAAGCAAGACAATGATATAGATCAATGGAATAGAATACAAATACAGAAACATACCCTTACGTTTATTCTAAATTAGTTTTCAACAAGGGTTCCAATGCAATTTCATGAGAAAAGTATCATCTTTACAATGGTGGTAGCATAATTGAATGCTCATAGTCTAAGAAATTAGTTATTTATAGACTAAGAAACTAAGTTATCCCAGAAGGAAAACTCAACTCACAATGAATCAAAGACAAATATAAGTGTGAAAACCATGAAACATCTAGAAGAAAACATTGAAGAAAAATTTTATAAGTTAGGCAAAGATGTTTAGAAATAACATCAAAAGGATAATCTAAAAGAGAAAAGTGAATCAATTAAAATGAATTAACTGTTAAAATTTATACTATCAAAGATATAATCAAGAAATAAAACATAAGCACTGAATGGAAGAAAATACAGCAAATCATATATGATAAAACATTTCCATTGATGGTTCAAATACAGCAGCAGCTCTCCAGGAGCAAGGCTGGGCTTCCTACTCCCACCAGGGCAGTGATGCCACACACAAAAAAACACAAAACACACACACACAAAAAAAACATTTCCATACAAACAATTTTAAAGCAAGCCATTTTTATAAATGGGCAAGAGATTTTAGGAGTTATTTCATCAAAGGGAAAATATGAATAGCTAGTAAGCATAGAAAAGATGCTCAACAACGCTTGTTACAGAAATGCACATGAAGCCCCCAGGGGCACACAACGACATGCCCACTGAATTGTCATGATCACAGCAGGAGACAATAAGAGTGTAGGTAAAACAAAAACAGACTCATTGCCATCTAGTCAACGCCAGCTCACGGTGCCTCTATCAGACAAGGTAGAACAGCCCCTGTAAGTTTCCTTGACCATAACTCTTTACAGGAGTGGAGAGACCCCCTTTCTCCCACAAAGTAGATACTGCCGAACTGTTGACCTTGCAGATAGGGCACAATGCATAACCACTACATCACCAGGGCTTCTTAGTGAGTGTTGATGGAATATATTTTTTTTAATTGGAACCCTAACATATTGCTAGTGAGGATGTAAATTGGCATGGCTACTTTGGCAAGCAGTAGAGCAATTTCTTTAAAAGTTAAATGAATACCTATCATATAACTTAGCAATTGGATTTCTAGGTATAGATCTAAGAAAAAGAAAAATATGTGATCATATGAAGACTTTTCCATGGCAGCCTAATTCATAATGGCCCCAACTAGAAACTCACATGTCTGTTAACTGCTGAAGGGAAAATCAAAATTTGGGGTGGTCATATAAAACTATTGTTCAGTAATAAAAAGGGGAAAACTGCTGGTGCCAGCTACTCCTTGAATGAACAGGAAAAAAACTATAAAAGTAGTTTTACTTTTACCAAAAATACTGTAAAAACTCCAAACTCTCCTGCTATTGCGTCATTCTGACTCATAGCAAATCTATGTATAATTACCAAGGCTGTCAGATAGTCACATCCTTTTACCTCCAAGAAACGGGGGTTTGAACTGTTTATCTTGCACTTATCCAAAGTCCCAGCGGGTCTCTATTGGTGAAAGCAAGGATGGTGATAAATGATAGTGAGGAAAGTAATAAAAATTTTCTACAATTCAATAGCAGTGCTGGTGGTAAAGTGTATACATTTGTTAACATAATTTAACTCTAAACCTATTTCTAATTCAAAAAGTGAATTATATGGTATGTGTGCTACACCTCAATAAAACCCCTGAAAAAAGACCCTAAGGTCCTTTAGACAGTGCTTCTCTGCTATAGCTTACAAACACAGAAGGTTGCATTAGAGTTTTCATTTTGAGCACCCAGGTTTGCAAATGCTATGGATGGTAGTGACAGCCCAAATCCATTCATTTGTAGGGTTCTCACATAAATGAGGCCTACACTGAACTCCTTCTGTTCATTAATCAAACATGTAGATCTCTCCCTCAGGCAGAGTGTCTTGTAAAGTAAATTATCTCCATCCTTCTCCAGCCAGCCGAAGATGTGTCCTTGATGGTGATCCCCATATTGAGGACTATAGTAGAGGTCACATAGCCGTGAGTCATGCTCAATCAGTCCTACCCTGACTGCCTTGGTAGGAAGTCGCTGAACCCATCTTGTAAAACCTTCTCTCTTACATTGTACATGTCCCAATCATAGTTCTGTCCCTATTTCTGTAGTCCCGCCTATAGCTGTTCAGTATTTATCTGCCATCAGCAAGAAGTTGTGATAGTGCTATGTTCCATACCCTATCAATCTGGCATCCTAACTGAATCCTCTGACACTATTTTGACCTCATGCTGATAGACTCCCTTCTCCAGATGATGTATCATGTCTTTGTGTTGTCTGGGAGCCTTTTACAATGTAATGTTTTATTTAAAATATAATTTATATTGGGATCACTTTTATTACCTAAAAGAGGGTACGGGATTAAAAACAACTTCACTCAAAAATAAACATTTTTCTCACTGGTTTAGTTAATACACTAATATTAAACATTATTGTTTCATTAAAACAGATATGCTATAGATTGTGGAACTAATGGAATACAACCCAAAGACATCAGGGTGGATCTAAATGACTTCCCCTCAGAGAATCTGGCAGGAAGTCAGCCTTGTCAGTAAAGTGTCTCCAAGGGAGTGAGAGAATGTCTCCTGCTTCTAAGAAGAAAGTACCAGATTTCCCAGAATTCTCAGAGAAGGCCATGCTCACACATAGGTCTCATTGGCCATCCCCAGATTGACAGACTAGACCCCACTTCTACACTCTTAGTCTTCAAATTGACGCCAGATTAAGTGACTGCCACAAGATATACTGAATTATAAGCATTATTATAATATCTTAAATGTGGCAAACAACTACTATATTTCACTATATCTAGATTTATTTCTCGGACACATCTAGAGCATAACTTTGATGTGTCTCAAAACAGAAGTTTTAGAAGTAAAAAGGAATGGAGCTACCATTTTGTATTATTTCTCAGTTCCCTTCATAAAACAGGCCTGCAGGGAAAGATATTGATGCAGTTTTCAAAAATGAAGGTGCATGTCATAAATTAGATTAATGAAATAACATTTGAAAGTAGAAAGGCAATTTATTTAGAATTTTCTATAGCAAGGAATTAGACACTCTAACTTGTGCTTTGTTGAGACTCAAAGACAGTCATTAGTGTGAAAAAATTACAGTTAAAAAAAGAAGAAGAAAAAGAGTCCTTCAGGTATGTCTTGGTTGGACACTATTGGCATGAAGAAATTGCAAATGGGCTAAATAGAAACAGGATAACTTAGATGACCGGTTTGGAAAGCATACATGATTTTCTGTATTTGGTCCTGTGTTGGGGAAGAAAATTGCTGAAGGTGGTACTTATTGATCTAATTTTTATATTCCTGGGCCATTGGCTATATAGATGGTAATTTGACTTTCTGGAATATATAATATAGAGGTTGTTGTTTGCTTTCCAGTCTTCTTTTTTTTTCTTTCCAGTCTTCTTATGGAGGCCAGTATTCTTCTGTCTGAGTAAAATACAAAACCATCTCTAACAGAAGCCTCTCATGAGGCAGACTAGTAAAACAATCTGCATATGGGACCTGCCTCCTTCCCCATCCTATCTCAGAAAGTCCCACAAGGGATTGATTTTAAAATGTACTCTCTTGTTGGCAGGTTCAGGACACTACAATTAGTTTAGACCAGTGATTCTCAGCCTGTGAGTCACGACCCCTTTGGAAGTCAAATGACCTTTTCACAGGGGTTTTAGGAACAGACGCCCTGTTCCACTGCCCATCTCCAGGCAGGTCCAACCACATGCAGATATGCCCACATACAATTTCCCAGCATGATGGCATCACTATGATCCCATCACATTATAGCCCATATAAATGCAGGTGTATGTGACAGAGTTGGTGTTATAATGAGCTTACACGGACCAGTCACATGTGTAGAGAACAGCAGTATTGGAGTTAAAATGATTCTTCAAGAATTATAATGCATAAATGTAAAATTATGTACTATAAAATCATCAACTACTGCAAAAAAAATCTATACCATGGGAACTTAATCTTGGTAATGATTGGTCTTTTTATAGTCAACTGTGGTTATGTTTAATTTGTAACAATGAAAATACATCCTGCATATTAGGTATTTACATTAGGATTCGTAACAGTAGCAATATTACAGTTATGAAGTAGTAGCGAAAATAATTTTATGGCTGGGGGTCACCACAATATGAAAAACTGTATTAAAGGATCGTGACATTAAAAAGCTTGAGAATCATTGGTTTAGACCATAGTTTACCAAAGTGGGCGCCACAACCCCCCGGTGGTGTGTGAAATGATCTAAGGGCATTGTAAGAGCAATACCTACACTTTATCCTGAATTCTGGACTGGAGTACAAAAGGTTTTCATTGCTAGGAAGGTTAAGAGGAATTTTTTTTAAGAGGACAGTAGACCATATAAGTTAGACTATTCTTCAAAATTTCATTTGTTTTAATATTGTTCCTTTTGATGTTGTGATCTGAATGGTATAGTTAATCTTGTTATGGTAACCAGGATTTTATAGTCAATTTTGGTATTGTTTATTTTATAATAAGGATTGCATGTACCTTGTAAATGCATGCTTGTTCCTCTTGAAGTTGCCAGAATGCTATAATCAATGCTGTACCCTGTAATGCTTCCTAACCCTAAAGAAATAGTAACATTGATTTGTTTTCTGCTTCTGTTCATGCTTGCTTAAGTCTTAGACAAAGGATAAATCAGTTTTCTGATTTTAAAAAATGGACTGAGATGTCGACTCGGGATGGCGATCAAAGAACATTTACATTCTAGCAGTCCAGTTATAACCAATTAAGGACTCTTCCAAATTATCAAGATATAGAGTGGGTGTCACTTATTTGAATCCAGAACATCATGCCGTGTACAAATAGACTCCAGAATTATGCTAGTTTTCCAAATTTTCTCAAATTTTTTTAAAGCTGATAGTACCTTTTTCTCCAAATATGAAATGCACTTTTGAGGAGCAGAAGAGCAACTTAAAACCCTCTCGATTCCCTTGGTCATTTATAAGGCAAGTTGAAAAGTATTGTAACAAAATCATAGAAACTTTTTTAAACAAAGATTTCAAAATGTGAAGCTATTATTTCTCAGCACATCCACCATCTAGGTGTGAGCACGTCTAACAACAATGTTTCTATCTCTCTTTCTTGAAGAAGTCTACACTATTCCACGGACACCATGCCAGAAGAGCAGTTTTGGCATCCTCAAAGAACTCCAATCACATTCCTTTTTGATGTTCATTGAATTTGGGAAACAAAAACAAGCCCAAGGAGCAAGATCAGGCCTGCAAAAGGTTTACCGAAGTCATTCTCTTGGACAGACCTTTCTTTTCTCCAAGAATTAACAAATGTATTGCTGTGGTGGGCGCAAAAAATCCTCAATTTTCTGGATCATTTTCACACCAAGGTGGCTTGCAATTTTTAAAAACTCCTTCTCAAACAGCTCCCATGATTGTGCTGTGTCCTTTGAGGAAGGACCTCAAAGACCGCCCCTTCAGACATCCCAATAAGCAATCTCCATAAAGCTCTCCTAAGCTAACCTCTCTGACGTGAAATTAACTGGCTCAGCAGATCCCACAGGAAACCACTGCTTTGAATGGAATTTTTCAAAGGCGCCCTAATGAGGTTCTTTCTGGCCAGATGCTGTTGTTTTGAGTTACATCCACTTTTCTTAATCTAGAGAACTCACAACTGCTTCCCTACTAGAATCACTCACAAGGGAGCTCAAGGGATTGTCACATCAGTCCTGGGAGGTAGAATTACTCCCTGTCTTCAAAGGATGTAATTTTTCTTGTGATGAAACCTTCCTTCTGTTTAAGTTATGATAAAAAGCCAACCATGAATAATAGCCATCACCTAAAAATTTTAAGATGTCTTCAATGGACTACAGTCATCACAATGCAAAAATTTTATAGTTCACAAGACAATAACTTCCTGGTCTTCATGTCCTACCATAGAGAATCCTCAACCAGTGCGATGTCATTAATAGTGAGGAGTGTTGAAATAGTTTTAGTACTTATAATTAGAATGTCAATCAAACTAATGATTTACTTTCTTTTGTAAATTATAACAGATTTATTCCCCAAATAGTACCACTTTCTCACTCACTTGCTTTCTTATCTCCTTTCTAAAACTGGAAAAATTAGTTGGCATTTCAGGTGGAGAGAATTAGACATAACCTGCAATTTATTTTTCCTCTGCCACATCCCTTAGTGAGCCATCATTAATGATATGCCATTAATAACCATTGCAATTATAAATTATTATAGTGCTTCTGAGGGCTGATTTTGTACTTCCATTTTTATCTTAAGTTTTATCCATGGATGAATTTTTAATAATAAATGAGAATTAGAGAGACAAAGAAAGCAAAAGCAGCACACATATACCATGGGATTTCAACTATCTTCTTTATAAAGAGAAACTTTTTTCAAAGGAAGACTTTTATAGAACTCCAAAATAAAGAACAGATAAATGCTGAGCACTTATAATTAAAGCTTGAACAGGGAACCAGATGTCCCTTTGGCCTCCAACTGTACCCACTTGGTGCTGCTGAAATCTCAGAGTCATAGCAGTGTCATCTAAATATCAATGACTTCCCTTGAGCTGACTCATGAGTCACAATGAGGCCCTGAGCATTCGATTGACAGTCCAGTTGAGGACCAACTCATAATGCAGGTAATATTAACTATGTTGTTCTTCCTGGGATACATTTTAAATCTGCATATATGTTTAATGTACAAGGGACTGTATTTTAAAACATTGCCTTATTCTCACATTAATAGTATGCATGGTGTGAAAGAAGAGAACAACGAGGCTCACTGATCCAACACAATCACTGAAATAAAATGGGTGCATAAGCAAATGTGGTGAAGAAAGCTCATGGTGCCCAGCTATCAAAGGATATATCATCTGGGGTCTTAAAAGCTGGAAGATAAACAATAGACCATTTACCTGAGAAGAGACCACACCCACACAGAAGAAGCACAACAGCCAGTGTGGCCACAAGATGGTGAAAGGTCTAGGTAACAGACATCAAAAGGGGGGGAGGGGAACACATATCACTGTGTGCACACATCCCCAAGGTGCCCACTGAGGACATGTGGGAGCATGAGCAAGAGTGGTGAAGAAAGCTGATGGTGACCAGCTATCAAACAATACAGCATCTGGGGTCTTAAAGGCTTGAACAAAACAAGCAGCCATCTAGCTCAGGAGCAACAAAACCCATCATAAAAGAAGCTCACTTGCCTGTGTGATCATGATGTGCTGAAACAATCAGGTATCAGGCATCAAAGAACAAAAATCAAAATCAATGGACCAATTGACTCCCGATAAGATCGCTGAAGACAAATGGGTACAGAGGCAAACAGAGTAGAAGAAACGATGGTGTCCAGCTCCAAATGATTGAATGTCTGGAGTCTCAAAGACTTGAAGATAAACGAGTCGCCATTCACCGCAGAAACAGCAAAGCCCACATGGAAGAAGCACACCAGCCTGTGTGATCAAGAGGGGCCGAAGGGAGCAGGTATAGAGCATCAAAGAACAAGAATCACATCATTACAAATGAGGAGGAGAACAGGGTGGGGACCTAAGGCCCACTGGTGGGTAATTGGTCACCCCTTTACAGGAGAGTCAAGGGGAGGAGACAGACCAGTCAAGGTGCAGCCAGGCACTGATGATGCATACAAGTTTCCTCTCGTTCCTGAAGCCTTCCTCCCCCAAAACATCATGGTCCCAACCCTACCTTACAAATCCAGATGGACTGGAGAAGGTACACTAGTAGAAAGGGGAGCTGGAGGTATGGGGAAACCAAGATACGGGGATGAGCCCCTTCGGGCCAGTGGTGAGATTGAAGCTGCTGGAAGGATGGAGAGAAGGTGGGGGTAGAGAGACGGAGCCAACCACAAGGATATACACAAAAGCTCCAATTTGAAGGACGGGCATCAAAGGAGTGGGTTGATGGAGAGGTCGAGCAGTGTAAGATATGACTGCACAATAATAATTTATAAAGTATTGAGGATTAGTGGGAAAGGGAGAGCTGGAGAAGCGGGGAAAGGATGGAAAAGCCAAGATCAAGGGCTCAAGGGGAACGGCAGAGAATGACAACAGCAGAGGACATGCGAAGGTGCTTGGCACAGTATGTTTATTTATGTATTGTGAAAAACTATGTATGAGCCCCCAATAAAATGATTTTTAATAAAAAAGGAAACATAAAAATTATATATTAACATATAATTCAGTGTTTTTAAATGTAGTTTTGCTGTTGTTAGGAACCATCAAGTAGGTTACAACTCAGAGCAAGCCTAGTAGAGCAGAACCAAGCACTGCTAGGTTCTGTGACCTCCCCTTACTGTTCTTTGACTTGAGCTTATTATCGCAGCCACTTCTCAATCCATGTTGTCTGGCAACTTCTGCTTTTTTGCTGTCTCTGCAGCTTACCAAATATGCTTTTCATTTTCAGGGACTGGTCTCGCCTGGTAACATGTCCAAAGTGTCTGGGAGATAGCCTCACCATCCTTACCCCTAAAGAGCATTCTGGCTATGCTTCTAAGAACTATCTGTTTGCTCTTTTGATAGTCCAAGGTATTTTCAATTTATTTACTCTAGTGAACAAATAAATAAATCTTTGAAAGAACATTTTTATCATTCACCACTAACAGATTTTTGTAATTGTGC
This sequence comes from Nesogale talazaci, assembly GCA_004026705.1. Lineage (NCBI taxonomy): Eukaryota > Metazoa > Chordata > Mammalia > Afrosoricida > Tenrecidae > Nesogale > Nesogale talazaci. The sequence goes on from PVJH01004305.1 coordinate 48,925, forward strand.
ACACTTGCACCTATGTGCATATCATGCCAATAATACTTATTGTTTTATTTCTCCATAACTTTAAGGTTTGATGGAAATATCAAGACCTAGATATGCCTATTGGAGTGTGCTGTGGAACACAAAAAGGATGCTGAGGTAAACAGAGTTTCTCAAACTATGACGCACGGGCCACATGCGGCCCACCGAGGACATTTATCCGGCCCACAGGATGTTTTTGCCACCATTGCTGTCCTGCTTAGCAATCGGACTCATCCCGGGCCCACAGTGAATTTGTTCATAGTTTTTGGGGGGGTTTTTAACTATAGTCAGACCCTTCAATGGTCTGAGGGACAGTGAACTGCCCCCATTTAAAAGTCTGAGGACTTTTGAGTTGTAATCACTCACTGCCGTCCAGTCAATTCTGGTTCACTGTGACCCTACAGAACAGATTCGAATGGCCCTTTTGGGTTTCTGAGGCTGGAAATCTCTATAGGAGCAGAAAGCCATACTCTACTGATCCTGCAGACAGTACCCCAACACTGTGTATCCAGGGCTCCTGCAGCTATAAAGGTACTCGCTCTTAATTTAACAAACTTTTACTATTCTTTTCTTTTTAAAGCCTGATTCATTGGTTGATGAGTTAGTTCCCAAAATAGCTTATTGATTATATTTTAAGCAACATTAATAACGTAAACCAATTAACCAGAAATGTCAGGAAAGGAGAGCTGAGCCCCGGTGGCGTAAGTGGTTGAGTGCAGGACTAAGGGCCAGGGGCTTGGCGGTTCAAATCCAGAAGCAGCTCTCAGGAGGGACACTGGGTAGCGCCCAAGACCACCAGAGGCAGTGATTCTCCCCCACTCCCCAAAAAAAGGATCAGGAAAGGAAATGCATCAGAGAAGAAATTCTTCTAAAATTTATAGATCAATGGATTAGAAAAATTGTATTGTGCTTAGTTAGTATTCTTCATTAATTTTCCATGATCTTTCTTTTCTGCAAACCACACAAAAACTTGGAAGTGATGTCAACATACTCACTTTTCTTTTTTTTGCTCTTGTTCCCCCAGCCCTTTAAGCAGTACATTTTTCCTATAACCTAATTCACACCATTCTCTGAGATGAGTAAGAAAATCCTCATAAAAATAAACATCTAGCTATGCTTTGTACTTTTCAACTTTACATTACAGCTGTTTCAGCACACATAAGATAAAAGTGTTGAAAAGAAAAGTCCCTCAGCTTAAATCCTGCTTTCAATGTGGGCTGGGGGAGCAATCATAAATTATGAATACAATTCAAAATGCAGAAGGTAATTCTGTCAAGCTCTCAAAATAATTGTTTGATAGTCTTTTACCACATATATTTTTTTGAATGGCCCATGCAAGAATTACTCAGAGTGAGAAGAAAAGTCTTGGAGATTGTCTGAATTTCTAGCTCGTCCTTGTTAGGACTTAGCTTCTTGACTACAAAGGAAAATTTAATTTCAAAGAAAATAGACTGTGGCTAGATGGTAAATACCTAAACAGCAGTAATTTCCTTAACAGAGTAATAATAATGTATTTCCTTAACAGAGTAATAATAATGGATGGTCTCTTTTCAAGAAATAGTGCTGGAAAACTAGATACTCATTTGCAGAAAAATGAAATAGAATATATACATGGCACCACCTATAAAAAATAACTTCAGACAGAACAGGATCTTACCTAAATAGAAAATCTAAAACTATAATGATCATCAAAAAATAGTAATAGTAATAACAAATATAGAGACCCAGCTTCATGACAGTAGTCTATCAGATATAATCAAAAATTCACAAGCAACAGTAGAGAAACTAGACAAGTGGAGCCTCCCCAAACACTTACTTTTACACATGAAAAGATTTCTGGAAAAGAATGAAAAGGGAACCTGTTAAGAGTAGTTATCCAGTCCGTTCTGATTCACTTAATGCTCTGTGTCCAAAACAGAGCAAACCCTGCCTAGGCCTACATCAGCCTCACCCACGTGGTTCTGTGGAAGCCTTTGTTGCAGCCACTGGGACATTTCCTTTTATGAAGAGTCTCTTTATCATGGCCCTCTGCTTTACCAACAGTAATGTCCTTTCCTAGAGGTAGGTCTCCTGATGACATATTCAAAGTACAGCACACTAAGAAAGCCTCACCATCCTGGCTTCTAAGGAGCATTCTGCTTGTCTCTCTTCCAAGACAGATGTCCTTATTCTTCTGGCAGTCCATGGTACATTGAATATTCTTCGCCAACATCGTAATTCAAACACATTAACTCTTCTGTAGTCTTTCTTATTCATTGTTCAATTTCCACAGGCATATGAGGCAATTGAAGATACCATGGGGTTTCTTTCCATCTAGACCTCAAAGTGACAGCTTTGCTCTTAAACACTTCAACTCAGTCTGATGCAGCAGATTTTTCCAATGTGATGTATTGTTTAATTGCTTGATTGCTGCTCTGTCAATTATTTCAGTTGTGAACATTTTTATTTTCTTTACTTTGGGTTGCAATCCATACTTAAAGCTGTTGTCATTAATCCTCATCAATAAGTATTTCAAGTTCTCTTGCTTTCAGCAAGCAAGACGACACCATCTACATTTCTTGGGTTGTTAATGAACCTTTCTCCAATACTCATATGCTTCCACTTTACAAATTTTTTTCTCAGCAAAAACACTGGAACAAGTGTGGTAAAGGGCTATCCACCTGACTCACATCTCTTTTTATTTTAACCATGGAATCTCCCTTGTTCTATTCGAATTGCTGCCTCTTTGACTAGGTTTTATAGGAGAACAATTGAGCATTGTGAAATTTCTTTTCTTTACAATGTTATCCATGGTTTTTATAATCCACATAAATGCATTTGCATAGTCTATAATACATAAATAAATTTATTTATCCTATTGTCTGCTTTTAACCATGATTCCTCTGACATCAGCAATTATAAACCTTCCATCAGCAATTATAAACCAATTATAAAATTATAAACCAACCTTCCTATAAAATTTGGCTTGCATTTCTGACATTTTCCTGTCCATATATTGTCCTAACCACTTTTTAATAAATCTTCCACAAAATGTCACTTTCTTATGAGTACCACCTCCTTAATCTGATCACAGTCTTGATACAATTGAGGGCAATTTCATTCAGGGTCTGTCCTCTTTATATAGTTTGACAATGTGTCAAAATGAACTCACTTCTGCTGGATCTGGGTCCTCCATCTGGTTTGTCAATACCATGTTATATCATCTGCTGGGCCCAGGAAACATCAACAGACTCTTGACTTTGTTGAATTCATTCAACTGACCTCAGATTCATTCAGCTCTGCATCCACTAGCTTGTGACCTTCCTGCTTCATCTTTCTACTTCCTGTTCATCAGCCCCCACAGGTACGTACAATAGTCCGGAGAGAGTTTCTAGCTCACATCTTACCCATAGACTGGAACAGGATTGGAATTATTCACTTCTATAACTCTGAGCTATTTCTTGGTATAAATCTCTTCTATATACAAGTGTTGTTGGTTTTGTTTCTCTAGAGATCCCAGTCATGGACTTTTGTAAAGGCCATTCATGGATTCCTCCATCTATCCATTCAGTCAACCTAGTCTTGTAATTTTGAGCTTTGATGCAGTTTTCTTCCAGGCTATCTAGGACTTTCTAATATGATCCCTTTTCAACATAGCAGCAGTCCCTGTGGCCCAATTTTCAAGCAAAAAATATGTGCTATTCCTAAAAGGAGAATAATAGCACTAGTTAGGTACAGACTCCTTAGCAAAATTGACCATTTGGGATCAAAGAGACAACATTTACCCAAGGACCGGATGTTAAAAGGTTAGAGAAGAAGGAAGAATAGCAATAGAATGCAAAACGAAAAAATGGAACGAGTGATGTTAAATTCAGGGAATCCCAGCAGATGGAGCAAATAGGATATGAATTTCTGAATACAAAATTTTGATATAAAGTTCTCTCTTACACACCTGAGTGTCTCTGGATTTGTTTCTCTAGTCAACCTGGATTCACACACTGCCCCTGAAATCACAGAGCTAAATGTGAAATCTAAAACTATGAAACTTTTAGAATAAGCCCTTCTACTTCTTGGCTTTTTTAGGTGTGAGATATTAAAAAAAAAAAAAAACAGTATCCAGAAAAGAACAAACTGTTTGAATTACATCAAAATTATACACATTCAGTTTTCAAAGGACTTTCTGAAGAATGGCAAAACAAGGCTGTCTGAGAAAAGTGATGTATATATCATATGTTGATAAAAGATTTGCATCCACGATATATAAACAACTCCTAAAACTCAATAAGAAGAAACAAACAACCACATTTTAAATGGGCAAACTATTTGAACAGACGCCAGTAAAAAATACACACGGATTGTAAACAAAAAAATTCATGGAGGCTGAGCCCCGGTGGCATAAGTGGTTGAGTGAGGGACTGTGGCCCGCGGGCTTGGTGGTTCAAATCCAGCGGTGGCTCTCAAGAGCAGTGCTGGGTAGCTCCCACGACCACCAGAGGGCAGTGATCCCCCCCACACACACAAAAAAAAGTTAAACACCCTTACAGAAGGGTCATGGGGAAGAGATAAGTCAGTCAAGGTACAGTGTAGCACCGATAAAACATAAAACTTTCCTCTAATTCTTTAATGCTTCATTACCCCAACCTACCCCCACTATCATGACCCTAATACTTCCTTACAAATCTGGCTAGACCAGAAGATGTACACTGGTAGAGATCAGAGCTGGAAACACAGGGAATCCAGGACAGATAAACTCCTTAGGGCCAATAATGAGAGTAGCCATACCAGGAGGGGAAGGGGAAGGTGGGGGAGAAAGGGAGATCTCCCCCGCCAGGGAGACAGACAAGAGAAAAGTGAGTAAAGGGAGACATTTGACAGTGTAAGATATGACAAAATAATAATAATTTATAAATTATCAAAGGTTCATGAGGGAAGTAGGGTGGGGGAGGGGGTGGAAATGAGGAACTGATACCAAGGGCTCAAGTAGAAATTAAATATTTTGAGAATGATGGTGGCAATAGATGTACAAATGAACTTGACACAATGGATGGATGGATGGATGGATGGATAGATTGTGATGAGTTGTCTGTGCCCCCAATAAAATGATTTTTAAAAAAAAGTTAAACCTACACATACTAAAAGATCCAGGTAATCTTTTTCTAGGTATTTACCCAGTGGAATGCATATGTCAATTTAAAAAATTGGGACTATTCATGGCAGCATTTCTTAAGAAATGCAACAGGTAAATGATAAAGGGTTATATAGTCATTACTTAGTGAATATTATTTAGCAACTTTTTTGAGTGGTGGAAACCCTATTTATTTTTTCTCAGTCAAACATATACTCAGGCCTTTCCTTACCTTGTAATACACAGGTTACTTAATTTTCCCCCCTTTATACACAATTTTCTTTATTAACATGTTGCCTTCGTACAGTACATTTGTTACAACTGAACCAATACTGATGTCTTATTATAAATGAAAATCTACTGTTTACATCATGGTTCACTCAGCTGTGGGAGTGTGTTGTGCAGCTTAAAGATCCAAGATTCAATGGTTCAGTGCTCTCTGGCCCTTGGTCTGGCTCCCCAGGGTGTGTACAGAAGCCCAGGCCAATGTGGCTTATTAGGTACATATTACCAGGCATACTCACCCTCCCCTCTTAGGGCTTAAAAACCTTGTTAATCTTTTCCCCTGACCCCCACTGGGAAGTTTATCCACCCTCTTTTTCTATCACCAGACATGTTCTTGTCTTTTCCCATACAGTCTGTTCACTTCCCCTGTTCTGACTCGATGTTCCCATTAGTATCACTATCCTTTGAAAGGAAAGTCTGCCAGTCAAGGGGGCCTTGTTCTAGCTTTGCATGGTAGTCACTAAGCAACTAGTCTCTCTTTTCTCTCCCTGGACAATTTGTCATAACTAGCATTACTTTTTTTAAAAAAGTATGGCTCTTTAAAATTCAGTTATTGTGAGAGAAGCAATACAATGTTTTCTCAGAAATATTGAGAACTGTCCCATTCTTATAATAAAAAGAGTGCTTTGAAAATATGTGAAGTTAATTTTAGTTCTTGTACTTAAAGGGGAGAATTGTAATTTTTTCCTATTCACACACAACTTTTCAAATTTTTCTGTCCTTACTAGACAAAGTGTAGCTTTTAAAAATGCAATTTTTTAGGATTCCTTTTCATAAAGGAAACTAGTATTTTTCTTATCCTCACAATGTATTAAAATCATTATTTACATTGTAGTACAGAAAATGCCTTGAAAGCATGCCAGTTCCCATTAATCAGGAATATAGATAGTATAATAACATAAATAAGAAAGCTATATCCTTTCCTTATATAAAGATCATGAATTTTGATCTTTCCCATCCTTGTAATAAAAAGAGTATTCTGAGAACATGAAAGTTTTTAGAATCTCTGGTCATAGACAAACATATATATAAATATATGTATATACATATATATTCATCAAGCATCTATTGGTTGTGCACCAGTCATTGTGATATAGAGAACTTTGAAAACATTTACAAGTGTTTATATATCCTGTACATTAATAGGAAAAACTGCACATATTTTTTTACCTTTCACACATGGTCTGAGAACTTCTTCATTCTTTTTTTGTTTTACATTTTAGTGAAGTTTAGTGAAGGTCTACAAAGCAGATCATGAGTCATACATTCAACAATTCATACACATTTGATTTCAGCTCATCCACTGCAATCCCCTCAATGTTCCATGGATTGATTATTCCACTTCCTCTCAGTGTTCCCTGTTCTCAGTCCTCTGTCTTTCCTAGTCATCTCAACTTTGTCATTGAGCAAATGCTATCCTTTTGATTTTAAATGACAGATTTTTCTTCAAAAAATGTGAGTTCTGTTCTAGAACTGAAGAGTGATAAAGTCTAGAGTCTCAGAGGTCCCACTTGTCTCTCTCTGCTCTTTAATTGGATTTGGGTCCACATTTTTCTCCCATTATGTTCAGGACCTTCTAATGTGGTCCTTTTCAGAGCAGTTGCCCACCAATTTTCTAAATGCCATATTGATGCATATAATAACATGCAAGTATAACAAAAAGAATTATGTTGAACAAACGAAACCAGATAAAAATAAGAGCATGCTACATGATTTCATTTTTCTAAATCATTCTATTGGAAATTCTTACAGCTCTTCTCACAATCAATACATACATGCATTTTGTCAATAACAATTGTACATATGTTGCCATCATCATTTTCAAAGCATTTTCTTTCTACTTGAGACCTTGGTATCAGCTATTTTCCCCTTATCCCACCCTCATTACCTTATGAACCCTTGATAATTTATCTTTTTTTTTTCATGTCTTTCACCAACCACAGTCTCCCTTCACCCACTTTTCATTTGTCCCTCGACCTGGGAGGAAGTTATATGTCGATCATTTCTCCTCCCACCTTTCCTTTATTCTCCTGGTATAACTACCTTCATTATTGGTGCTGAAGGGTCCATCTGTACTGAATTTTCCGTGTTTCCAGCTCTTATCTGTACCAGTGTACATGCTCTGGTCTAGCCAGATTAGGAAGGTAGAATTGGAGTCATGATAGTTGGGAGAGGAAGCATTGAAGAAGTAGAGGAAACTTGTATGTTTCATCGGTACTATATTGCACCCTGTGGGTCCTTGAGGAGATGTTCAATTGTCTACAGATGGGCTTTGTGTGTATACTCCACACTCCCTTCATTCACATTTATATGATTTTTTTTGTTCTGGGTCTTTGATGCCTCATACCTGATCCCATCGATATCTCGTGATCACACAGGCTGGTGTGCTTCTTCCATGTGAACTTTGTTCCTCCTCATCTAGGTGACTGCTTGATTATCTTCAAGTCTTTAAGACCCCAGGCTATCTTTTGATAGCCAGGCAACATCAACTTTCTTCACCACATTTGTTTATGCATATATATTGTTTTCAGCAATCCTGTCAAGGAAGGTGAGCACAACAGAATACCTGGTTATTAGAACAAAGTATTCTTGCTTTGAGGGAGTACTTGAGTAGCAGGAGACCTAATGTCCATCTTTTGTCTTAGTTAATACTTAATATATAAATATATGTATATGGGTCTATTTATTTACCACTGTATATAAATGTATTTACATATGTATATGCCTATATTTAGATCTCTATAAATGTTCTTTGCCACCTAGTTCTTGCCAATATTTCCTTTTAATTTTCTCTTGGCTCAATATCATGTTCACCCTTCAATCAGATTTTGGAGATTCCTTTCAGTTACATTGCCCTTGATCAAGCTCAACCAGGCATCCTGCACCCTCCTGGTCACTTTTCTTTCCCTTGTCCCTGGGTTAGTTAGCACCCCCCAAGCTTTCTCCCCCCCTTCCCATCTCCCACGACTCCCATTATTTTCCCTGTCAGTCCCATTGTTTCCTCTTCCAGATTGCTTATCCCACCTAGTTTATCTAGATAGACATTTGGAGACAAAATAAGTGCAAAACAAAACAACAAAACAAAACCAACAATAGCAAAAAATGGAAAACCTATAAAAAGTTGCAGGTCTGTTTTTGACTTTTATGAGTGTTTTCCTGTTGTGTTTGAGGGGGAATCATGCCCTGACCCCAAAGTCTACTTTTGGTATTCCTTGGGGACTTCATTGCTTTGTTCCCTGTACCGCTCTGTTGCACAACATTAGTGTTTAACGCCAGTGTGTTAAAGTTACATGGGGCACCATTTCCACACTCTGCCTCTACTGCTGACCCTGTAGTGCTATAGGGGTCAATGAGGGACATTGTGTCTAATGGTGTGGCCTGTCCTCTTCATCTGTCTGTTTATTGGCTCCTCTGAGTTGAAATATAATCCTCCAGGTTTGGTGTGACAAGATGTGTTCCACGCTCTTTCCCTCTTTGCTTGCTCCTGTGTGCGCTGATCAGAAGGGTCCCTCTCCCTGAGCTGTAGCGGTTGGGAGGCTCACATACTTGGGATTCGAGCCATCTACAAAGGACTCTCTGTTGGTTCTCTGCTTCATACTGATATGTTGTACTCATGTTTTGACACATCAGAATGAAGGCTGGTCCCTCTCTCCCTCTCCTGTGAGGATATAAACAATACCCTCATGGTAGGTCTTTCTTTTTACTTGACTGCCATATGTATGACTAGATTGGGTCTGTCTCCTTCCATAGTACCTGGACCTCACCCAATAATGTATATATGCAGTAGCTTTTCCCAATGCCCCTTTTGAATTTTTAAATTATCTCAGTAGACTTATGTGGTACTTGTCTTTTTGTACTTGCCTTACTTCACTTAACTTAATTTCCTCCAATTCTTCCAATGAAGCGATGTGCTTCATGTGTTCATCACTGCTTTGGGGGGATGCACAGTACTACATCGTATGTATGTACCAGTTTTGTAATCCATTCATTGATTGAAGGAAATTTAGATTGTTTTCAACTCCTTGCAATTGTGAATTGTGCCATGATGAACATTGGAGCACAGATGTCTCGCTTCTTCTGAGTATATACCCAGGAGAGGGATTGCTGGGTCAGGTGGTAGCTCAATTTCCATCTATTTTATATATTTCCAGATCAATTTCCATAATGACTGTACATAACTACAGGTCAACCAACAGTGGATAAGAGTTCCCAACTCACCACAGGCTCTCTAGCACTTAACTTTCTGATTTTTTTAATTGGGCATTTTTTTAGGGTGTTAGGTCCTATCTCATGGTTGTTTTAATTTGCATTTCTCTATGGCTAATGATTGGGAGCATTTTCCCTCATGTTTATTGCCCATTCTGATTTCTGTCCTTGAGAAACTTCTGTTCAGGTCCTGTTCCCACCTTCTCCATGAACAATTAATTGTTTTTGTTTTTGTTTTTTTTGTATTGTAAGCTAGCAGAGTATTGTAGATTTTGGTAATAAGACCTTTGTCTGATGTGTCATTACTAAAGCTGTTTTCCTAGTCTGTGCGTTCTCTTATTACTCTCTTGATGAATCCTTTTGATGTACACAGGTGTTTTATCTTCAGTATATCCCACTTGTCAATTGTGCCTCCCTCTGTGTTTGTGTCCTTCCCTATTTCCAAGAGCTTATATAGTCCCTCAGCCAAAGTTCTCAGGCTTGTCCCAATGTCCCCATTGATGGCCCTAATAATGTAGGGTCTTACCTCAAGGTCTGTGATCCACCTTGAGTTTATTCTTGTGCATGTAGTGAGTTAAAGATCTTGATTCATTTTTCTGCAGGCAGATATGCATTTTTTCCATCACCACTTATTGAAGAGGGTATCTGCTTCCCATTTTATATTTTTGGGCCCTTATCAAAGATGCGGTATCTTTATGCTAATGATTTTATTTCTGGATTTTCAGCAGTTTTCTATTGGTCTGAGTATCTGTCATGATTCCAATACCACACTGTTTTGACCATTTTGGCTGCATAGTGGGTGCTAAACTCAGGTAATGCAAACCTTCCCACTTTGTCCTTCTTCTTGAGGAACTCTCTTCTAATTCTGGGCTTCTTTCCTCTCCATATGACGTTGGTAATCAATCTCTCCATTTCTTTTTTTTGGGGGGGAGGTATCACTGCCCTCTGGTGGTGGGAGTAGGAGGCCCAGCCTTTGCTCCTGTGAGCTGGAATGGAACCTCCATCCCAGTGGGCCGCAATCCCGGACATAACCACTACGCCACTGGGGCACAGCCCCAATTTCTCCATTTCTTTGAAGAAAGACAATGGTATTTTCATCAGGATAGCATTAAACTTATATAATGCTTTGGGTAGAACTGACATGTTTACTGTATTGAGTCTTCTGGTCCACAAATATAGGATATCCTTCCATTTGTTAATGTCACTCTTGGTTTCGTGTAATAGTACTCTGTAGTTTACCTCGTACGAACCTTTTGGGGTTTCTTTAGCCACATATATCCATAGTTTAGCTTGATTTGTGCTTGGCTGTTGTGATGGGTACTACCTTTTTGATCTCCTCTTCCATGGTCTTGTCCGATGTTTACAGCAGTCCTATAAACTTCTATTTGTTGATCTTATATATTGCCACCCTATCATATTTCTCTACTGTCCAACACTTCCCTTGTAGAATTCCCTTTTGGAATTTTCCAGATATGAAATTATATAATCTGTAAATAACAATAGTTTCATTTCTTTCTTTCCAGGAGAATACCTTTACTGTCTTTTCCTGGCCTTATGTTGTTACCTTGGACCTCCAGTATAATGTAAAATAAGAGTGGGGACAAGGGGGATACCTTTTTAGTTGAATTATTTTTCAGTGGTTCCCTTTTCCAGTGAAATTGTTTTCATCTTTTCTTCATTGACTACCACATTCGTGGTTGTTTTTTCATATATAACTTGTATTATCTTGAGGAATTTTTCTTCCATTCCCATCTCCCTGAGTGTCTTAAACAGGAATGGATAGTGAATGCTGTCAAATGCTTTTTCTGCATCAATATTATCATGTGGTTTGTATAATTTTCCTTGTCACTGAGGCAAATAAAACTAATGATCTTCTATATGGTGAGCCATCCCTGTATCCCTGTTGTGAATCCCACTTGATCATTCTGAATTATTTGATTTATATACTTTTGTATTCTATTGGCCAGTATTTTGTTAAGAATTTTTGCATCAATGTTCATTAGGGATATGAGTCTATAATTCTCAATTCTTGTGGGATCCTTGCCTGCTTTAGGTATCAAAGTTATACTAGTTTCATTGAAAGACTTTGGGAGTTTGACATCTTCTGTGTTCTGGAAGAGTTTGTTTAGGATTGGTGTTCTTCCCTGAATGCTTGGTAGAATGCTCCTGTGAAACCATCTGGCCCAAAAGATTTTATTGTTACTAATTCTTTGATAACCTTTTCTATTTCTTCTATTGCTATGAGTCTGTTGAGATTCTTGACATCCATCCAGGATATTCCATTTGGGAGGAATCGTTTTTTACAAGTATTTCCTAAAGTCTTTCAAGTTGTTGAATTCATTTGCCTTCATAGTACTGTGTAATAATCATTTGATTTCATTAGAGTCCATTGTAATGTCTCCTATTTCATCCCACATCCTGGGTATTGAAATTGTTCCTTCCTTTCTTTGGTTAGCTTTGCCAGAAATTTCTTGATTCTGTTCATCCTTTCAAGGACAACTTTTAGCTACATTTTTTTCTATGGTTTCCTTGTTTTCCCTCTCATGAAACTCAGTCCTGATTTTTGCTATTTCTTTTCTTTTCTTTTGCTATTAGTAGGATTGTCCTTTTGACACTGCACTAATTGCTGTAAGTTTTGTGCTGGCATATCAGTAATAACTCTCTCTTCCTTTTCATGTGCACCTGCAATGCTATCACATTTCCTCTGATAACTCCCCTTGCTGTGTCCCAACAGTTTTAGTACATCATGTTCTCATTCTCGTTGGTTTCTAGAAGCTTCCCAATTTCATCTCTGATCTGGGTCAGTGCCCACTCCTTTTGCAATAGAGAGTTGTTCATCCTCTAATTGTTTGTGCTTGTTATCTTAATTGTACTTGTGTTGATTTCCAGCCTCATGACATAGTGGTCAGAGAAAGAAGCCTGTAGGCTCTGTGTGGTTGAATTTATACAGATTGAACTCATGTCCCAGCATGTGGTCTATCTTCGAGTATGTGCCAAGGTGGGCTTGAAAAGATTTTGAATTTTATTGTGTTTGGATGGAGAGCTCTTGTGGTAGTCATGTGCTTATGTTAATTTTATGATTGAAATGTAGGGGTGGAGTCCAGCCTGCTAATCTGGAGATAGCCATTGAGTAGCCAATGAGGCTCTATGTGGGCATGGCTTTCTCCTGAGACTTCTGGGAAATCTCGCGATGTTTCTCTCGTGAAGATGAGAAGCTATCTTCTCCAGTTGTTGGGATTCAGTCTCAGAGGCAATGGGTCATGGAAAAGACAAGATGGCAGCGTCTGAGAAACTGGAGGAGCCAGCGGAGAGACCACACGGCTTTGCCCTGATGGAGCCAGACCTCTGAAGCTGGAGCGGCTTGCAACCTGTTGATGGACCATGAGGCCTTGAAGCGAGAAGCCATGGGGAGACCCCTGCCAGAGGCAGAATTCTGCACCCACTGACCTGTGACTTTGTGAGTCGAAAGGAGACTTTATAGACTGATTTCGGGCATATGGGTTAATATCGGACTTATGACTTTGTACTAGACTGGATTGGGATGCCTTTTTAGTGTCACATTTCTTTTATATATAAACCCTTTCATTATTTCCATATGCGTGTCTATGAAATTTGTTCCTCTAGCCTACCCAGACTGACACAGCTCTGAAAATATCAGGTCATCTAATTATAATGTTTAGATCTGAAACCTCCTTGCAAAGCTTCTTTTCCTGTGATTTATCTTTCTAGGAGAGTGGTATATTAAAGTCACCTACTATAATTGTTGAGCCTGTGCTTTCTTTTTTCATCTTTTGGAGTGCTTGATTGATGCTTTTGCATTTCTCATTGGGTGCATATATATTTATTATGCTCACTGGTTCTTGGTCTACTGTTCCCTTGAGCATTCAATGGTACCCCTCTTTATGTCTTGTTATGGCTTGCACCTTGAGATCACTTTTGTCTGAGATTAGGATTGCAATCCTGATTTTTTTAATTGTCATTTTCTTGGTATATTTTTCTCCAGCCTTTAATTCTCAGTCTATTTTTGTCTGTAATCTTGGATTATGTCTCCTGTAGGCATCAGAGCAGAGGGTTGCGCTTTCTAACCCAGTCTACTAGTCTCTGCCTTTTAATGCTTGAGTTCAGCTATTGATTTTTTAGGGTTATTGCATCCATCCGTGGACTCTGCGATGCTATCTTGTACTTTTTGTGTTGGATATTTTCCTACTTTCCTTTCTTCTATGAGTGCTTGTGAGAGGGGCAGGCGGAGGTATGCTGTCTTTTTTTCACCCTTGAGCCAATGCTATCTTGGGTGATGTTTTTTCTTTGTTGTTCTCAAGGAGGAGTTGCTCTGTGTGATGGTCTCTTATTTGTGCTCAGTGAGTGTTGTTCTTCTGCACATACTGGGTAGGCAAGGATCTTTTGTAGGGCTAGGTTTCATTTAGCATATTCTTTGCGGTTTTACTAGTCTTGGAAGACTGTTGCTCTTCCTTGTAAATTGATAAATAATTTGGCTAGATAGAGTATTCTTGTGTTTGCATTATTTTCCTTCAATTTTTGGAATATGCTCCTTCTCTCTCTCTCCTCTTCTTCATAGTATCTGTTGATAGGACTGAGCATATTCTCATTTGGATGCCTTTCTAAGTGACTGCTTGTTTTTCCCTAGCTGTTAATATGACTTTCTACTTTTCCTCAAATTTGGATAGTTTAACTATTATATGCCCTGGTGAATTCTTCTTGTGATTGAGTCTAACTGATATTTTTCAGCTCCTGAATGGTTGCCTTGTTTTCATTCACTAAGCTGATAAGTTTTCCTTTAAGAATCCCTCATTATTTTTGCTGTTGACTTCGTTTTATGTTGTTTTGGTAATGCAACTATTTTAATATTGTCCCTCTTCATAGCATCAGGCATGGCGGTTGGTATTTCATCAGCTTCTCCGATTACCTTATTTGACTGTCTTTCCTGTTTGTTGAAGTCTGCCTGGTTATCCTCTAGGTCAGGGGTTCTCAAACTTTTAAAACAGGGCACCAGTTCACTGTCCCTCAGACCGTTGGAGGGTCAGACTGTAGTTAAGAAAAAAAACCAACTACGAACAAATTCACTGCAGGCCCAAGAAGTGTCAACTGCCAAGCAGGACAGGCAGTGATGGCAAAAACACCTGGCAGCCAAGCAAATGTCCTTGGTGGCCCACTTGTGGCCTGCAGGCTGTAGTTTGAGGATGCCTGTTCTAGTTTGCTTTGTTATTTTCAGACTCCTTAATAATGTTGTCAAAGTCTGTGAATTTGCTACTAGCTTTTATTTTCTTGTCCCTTGTGTCTTTCTTGTATTTCCTTTTGGTGCATGACCTTTATCTCCTCTAGCATTCCATCCTTTTTTTGTTTTGCTTCCCTCATATCCTGTTTGACTCCAAGCTGCATTCTGAAGATTTCTTTCTGTGGCAGATCAACGTCTACTTTTCTTCATGTTGTTATGTTCAGGACTTCTTCCATCATTGCTTTATGTTTCTCCTGTCTTTTTTGTGAGGTTATCTGAGCTGTTTGCATGCTGTTTTACAGGAGCCCAGTGCCATTTTCCTGTGAGTCAAAGAGCACTGTGCGCTCTCTTTGGAAGAGTCATAGGAATGCTTCTTCAAACTGCCTGCACCTACCTGCACTGGGGGGTCAGGCTGATGTTTTGTCCTTCTGTGGTTTCTTTCTTTCTCTAACCAACCAGTATTCTGTTATTTGGAGGGCAAGTTGGATGGTCCTCTCAGGGGATGCTGGTTAGATACCAGGAGGATAGTGCTGCACTGGATTATCTCACAATAAGAAATGGTGGCTCTCACTTTGAGTGGTTGGTATTAATGTTTCTGCAGGCTTCCTATAGTCAACTGTCCTGAGAGGTTGCTTTTCATATATGTCCCACTGAGTTTTTCATATATGTCCCACTGAGTTTTTCATATATGTCCCACTGATGGACAGTGGGGAAGAGTTAAAGCCCCTCACACACTGCCTGCCAGATTGAAAACCTTCAATGAATTGATAGCTACTGCTATCAATGTAAATGTGAATAATCTGAATAATCTGTTATCAATTTGAGACTACTAAGAGCGAAGGGGTTGAGTCCAGTCTATCAATCCAGTTGTAGCTTGATGACCTCATTTTGATCCAGTAAGGACACTCACTCATTCCCTGAGAGACAATTCTGTTGACAAGACATGAAGACACAATGATGGAGCCAGCACCCTGTAGCTGAAGAAGTCATATGGAGACTCAGACCAGCACTGAGATTCTTCTTCTGCCACTGGATCTATAAGAATTTCCATCCACTGACCTGTGAGTGCCTGCATTTGTCATTAATGTATTGCTATGTAAGTCTAAAGAGGAATTTATGAGTGAGAATTGGACATAACAGCTAATATTGGGCTTATACTTGATCAGAACTGGGCTGGGATGTTTCTCAATATACAGTTGCTCTTGGGGGGGGGGGGGCGGTGATCACTGCCTCTGGTGGGAGTGGGAGACCCAGCCTTACTCCTGGAGAGCTGCTGCTGGATTTGAACCGCCAATCCAGAGGGCCGCAGTCCCACACTCAACCATTATGCCACTGGGGCTCAGCCTACAATTGCTCTTTTATGTAAAGCTCTTTCTTACATACATGAGTGTCCATGGATTTTTTTCTCTAGTCAAACCTGCACTGACCCATGTCTCCCTCTCACCCTAGTCTAGTGGTAATGTATTGTTTGGATGGTAGGTTGAACGGCCTTTCAGTTGTCAGGCTCTGACAGCAGCCTGTATTGCACTCCAACAATCATCATGACTCTGTAAGAGCTGTTTGTAGCTGTGCAGTGCACAGTCTGAATGAAAGTGCTGACATGAGTAGGAGCACACAGCTCCTGGGGTGGGGATGGATGGGGGTGAGGGGTCCTCTGCTCCTGGTAAAAGCACTGAACATAGGCAGGAAATAGGGCCCAGTCACATCTGTTAAAGGGCTGGGAGATCTTTTGTAGGGCAAGGAAAAGGTAGGAATGAAAGTGCCAGTCTTGGAGGATAGATCCACCAACGGGCAGCAGAAGGGTCCTGTGCCATTTGGGGTATCTAACCATGGCTGCACTAACCTCTGCTAGTTAGCTGGCATTTAGGGCACTGTGGCTGGCCAGGACATGGCAGTTCACAGCAGCAAGGCAGCTGGGGTTAAACCAGTTCTGATCTCCACGGAGCTCCCAGTGTGTGCTGCTCATCTGGTCGCCATCTTGTCCACTACTCCACATGATTTCATTTTTAGAAACTTCTAAATGTAAATTAATTTTAAATAACAGGAAGCGGTCTATGGTTGCCTAAAGAGGGGAGAAAGGTGGAGACCAAAAGCGGAATTCTGGGTGATGGTTATGTTCACTGTCTGGATTGTAGTGATTATTTCAGAGATACATGTTGTTGCTATTCTGTATAGTTAATTACAATTCATGGCAACCCTATGTGACAGAGTAGACCTTCCGGGAAGGGTTTCTAAATCTATAATCTTTATGAAAAGGAGCCCTGTTGGCACTGTCAAGTATAACAAGTATTGGGCAAATAACCACAAGGTCAGCTATTCAAACCCACCAGTTGCTCCTCGGGAAAAGAAAAGAATGACGAAGCTGCCTGCTCCTGTCAAGATTTCCAAAGCCTCGGGAACCCTCTTCAGAGTCGCTATGAATCAGAACAGCCCGCTGGCAGGGGTGGTGGAGGCGGCAGCTTGCGATGTCTTCTCTTGGAGAGGTCGGTGGGTTTGGAGCACTGACCTTTCAGTGAGCAACTGAGTCTATAGCTACTGTGCACCCACTGTTCCATTCACAGCTGCGAGCAAAAGTCAAAATGTGTCAGGATACGTGAGACTTGTTTTATGACTGTCTAGCTTCATTCAAACAGTAAATAAATGAATTCATACTAAAACTCCAAAATAACAACAAAAAGTGTCCACATAGCAGAGCTCTCCTGAGCCTCACATTTACATTGATAGCAGTAGCTATCAATTCATTGAAGGTTTTCAATCTGGCAGGCAGTGTGTGAAGGGCTTTAAATCTTCCCCACTGTCCATCAGCCATCCTCTCCCCTAGAAGATTTTCTGACTCTCCATTCTGCCACTACTAGATTTTACACAAACTTTTGTGATAGCATTTATCATTCTGAATCGCAATTATTTTCTTATATGTCAAAATTTGTTGAAAGCAATGTTATGCTTGTTCACATGTATATCCCTAGAGGTTGGCGTGATTCCTGGCTGAAGACTGACTCTATAAATTAGAGAATAAATTGCTAGAATAGGTGTGGAGATTTTTGTGCTAAAATACTTAACATTCTTGTTGCTTTGTTGTTGCTATTTGTTCTTTGTTGGGGCTTTTTGTGGTATCATTACCCTGGTGGGAGTAGGAAGCCCAGCCTTGCTCCTGGAGAGCTGCTGCTGGATTTGAACCACCAACCTTGTGGGCTGCAGTCCCTAACACAACCACTACGACACCAGGGCTCAGCCTTTTTTTTGGTGGGGGAGGGGTGGGAGGGGGCATCACTGCCCTCTGGTGGTCATGGGAGCTGCCCAGCCTTGCTCCTGGAGAGCTGCTGGTGGATTTGAACCGCCAAGCCCATGGACCGCAGCCCCACACAAAGCCACCGGGGCTCAGCGATACTTAACAATTTTATCAGGATTTTATAATATTAGAAAATGGCTTTTTCCCTCCTTTGGCCCCCATAATACAAACTATTAAAAAATTCATTCAAAACCTGGAGAACAAAAAAAATCCGAATTCCAAAGGTTACATTGAAAATTTCCGAAGATCTTTTACAATTCCTTTCTTGTAATAAAAATTTTTTTTTAATTTCCCTTTTGACTCTGTTAATACTACAGTGTTCAAAACACAGCCAGGTTTTAAAACGCCATATTTGACACTGAGTTTCTCAATAGTCTTTTTCCTCATCCTGTAAATGTGCCTTAAGTGGTTACCATTTTATTTCGATGGAAACAAAGAGCAGACAATTTTTTCAGTCAGAAAATTGCTGAGAGATGTGGTTAAACTCTGTTAGATGAAGAACATAGAGCTGGCAGGCTGCACAGCAGTTGATAAGTAATAAAAACACTCAGAGCCAAGCTGGGATGTCCAAAGAGATGATGCCGGGAAGAGCATTGCCTATAAGTGGGAGGAGTGATTTACCTTGTAATTGAAAAATGCTATTGCCATATTAGTGCTGTATCAATTGAATTCAGTTAAAGAAGCACTTCTCCAAAACTCAGTCTTGCTCTTCATAAATAAGCAAAGAAATTTTTCTTAGTTCTGGGTTTTCCCAAGCTGGTTGAGGAGGAAATCCCCTGCAGAAAGCGAGCTGGGGTCTGCTTGCTAATGGCACTGGAAGTCAAACAGAGTACCCAGTACACCACTGCCCAGCCCTCGGACTAACTCCCTGCAGCTCACCCACTTTCTCGCTGACTATAGCAACAAAGCTCTTGGGTCTAGAAAAGCATCCACGTGAACAGAACTTCTTTTCTTCTCCTTTTCTTTTGCTATAGCTTTTTTTTTAAAAAATGGTCATTTCTTCTTTTTTAAAAAATCATTTTACTGAGGACTTGTACCACTCTTATCACCATACATCCATACATCCATTGTGTCAAACACTTTTGTGCATTTGTTGCCATCATCATTCTCAAAACATTTACTAATATTTGAACCCTTGGTATCAGCTCCTCATTTTTCCCCTCCTTCCCCACACTCCCTCCCTCAAAACCCCTGGATAATTTAGCAATTATTATTGTTGTGTCATGTCTTGCACTATCCGATGTCTCCCTCCACACATTTTTCTGTTGTCCATCTCTCAGGGAGGGGGTTATATGTGGATTCTGGTAATCTGTTCCTCCTTCCTCCCTCACCTTCCCTTACCCTCCTGGCATCGCTACTCTAATTATTGGTCCTGAGGCATTTATCTATCCTAGATTCCCTGTGTTTCAGGTTCTTATCTGAACCAGTGTACATGTTCTGCTCTAGCTAGATTTGTGAGGCAGAATTAAGATCATGATAGTGAGGACAGAGGGGGAAGCATTAAAGAATACAGGAAAGTTGTATGTTTCATTAGTGCTACACTGCACCCTGAATGACTATCTCCTCCCTAGGACCCATCTGAAAAGGAATGCTCAATTGCCTAAAGATGGGCTTTGGATCTCCACTCTGCACTTCCCCTCATTCACAATGATATGACTTTTTGTTCTTTGATGCCTGGTACCTGATCCCACTGACACTTAGGCTTCAATCTTTATAGCAACTGACTTTCATATGGTTCTCTGGAGGAACAACTGGTGATTTCAAGCCACCAATCATTCATTAAATAGATGAGTACATTAATAACCACAAAAACTACAATATATCTGTATGTGCATATACATATATATGCATATGTGTTTATATACATATGCACACATTTCTGTTGTGTCTCTCCATCTTTCTTTACTTGTTAAGTGATGGTTTTGTAAAGATCGGAGTGGAAAAAATGGAAATTAAGTCCTTTCAGGATTCTACCTACAGATAAATGGAATAAGAAAGTAGACCCAGGAGAAACAAAGTCGTGAATGGGTCCCACTTGGTGTAGCTGCAGAGCAGTGAGCACCGGTGGCCTGGGAGAGGTCAGGAGCCAGAGAACTCCCAGGCGTCACTTCTGTCCACAAAAGTGAAGCCACCTAGATTTGAGGAATGGCAGCTGTTTGCACAGGGCCGGGTGGGGAACTCATGTTGCGAGGGGACAGTCACCTGGATAGTGCCAAATATTCATTGTGAACCACGTGGTTTTGGATCTTACTGAGTAATATCACAGATGCATTGTGTGTGTCATGATGCCTTTCTAAAATTCAAAATGTTCTGAATTCTGAAGCACATCTTCCTGTGAGTATTTTGAATCAGGGATTGTGGTACACTAGTAGTGTTTTGAGAGGCCATGAAAGTAAATATTTATGAGTTTAAACATTAGTGGAAGTGCCTCAAAATCTTTCCATTAAACATGAAAAAGTATAGCTGTAATGGCTGCTTCTGTATCCGTAGTGGAACCCTGGAAGCATGGTGGTTATAAGTGGGGCTGCCACCTGCAGCGTCAGCAGTTCAAAATCTCCAGCTGCTCCGAGATAGAAAGATGAAACTTGCTGCACTAAAGACAATGACAGTCACAGAAACTCACGGGGACAGTTCGACCCAGTCCTAAAGGATCACACGACGTTGGAATGGACTTGAAGGCAGTGAGCTTTTTTCAATGTGTCCGCCCCATTGTGGAGCTCCTGGGTGGTGCAAACATTTTTGGGCATTGGACTGCTATAAATAACCATTCATTTTTCCCCTTTCTCCTCTCCTTTTTTCTTTTTCTTTTTTCACTTTCTTTCAAACCCTCCTTTTTTCCTATCTCTTTATATTCTCTCCTCTTTTTTCTTCCCTCTTCTTTCCCTGTCTTGTTCCTTTGTTTTGTAGTTCCTATTATCCTTTCCAGTTCCATATGATAGAATGAGTACTTCCACATGATCTATCAGCTATCCCTAACCTAACGACTGCCATCAACCATCTAGTCAATTTTGATCACTACAAAAAATAGTCAAAAACAAGTGAAAAACAACTAGATCCAATGGGACTACCTGAAGAAGAAAAATATCTCTAATGGTAAATAATAATTTAAAATAATAATCCTCGGATACTTTCAACAAATCGAAGAAAAGCCCAAGAGCACAATAAACTTAAAACCTTACAACAAAAACACTAAACAGAAACTCAAACAATGAATACTGAGATAACAGAATTAGGCAATACCTTATAAGAATAGAATAGTATAATTCAAGAAGTAAAAATCCAAATTAAAGTGTTTGAAGACAAATCGCTCAACTCAATTGACAAGCAGAAAGAACAATCAACAAAAACCAAAAGCAAAGCAATCTAAGAGACTCTACAAATTATGTAGGGCGCCATCAAGAGAAACACTGGTGCCATAGTATTTATGCTTTGGGCTGCTGCCTAACGAGGAGTAGTTTGAAATCACCATTAGCTCCAAAAAAAAAAAAAAGATTTTTTTTCTCCCATAAAGAATTACAGTCTTGGGGCTGAGCCCCGGTAGCATAGTGGTTGTGCGCAGGACTGCGGTCCACTGGGATGGAGGTTCAATTCCCGCTCACAGGAGCAAAGACTGGACCTCCTACTCCCACCACCAGGGCAGTGATGCCAAAAAAAAAGAATTGCAGTCTTAGGGACAGTTTCTACTCTGTCCTATAGGATTACTAAGAATCAGAATCAACTTAACCACAATGGGTTTTCAAGAGAAACAAAAATATACACAAAGAAAATATTAGAAGAGATCCTAGATGAAGTTGTCTATAATGGCATCAAAGAAAACAACTACCCAAGCTTCTGAGAGAACCCCAAATAGGATATATCTGAAAGAGAGCATTGCAGCATAACATTGTCAGACTTCCCAATATCAAGGCAGGGAGACTCTTTAGAGCATCCAGGAAAGAAATAGCAATGACCTCCAAGGAAAAACTAATAAGAATAGCTTAGTGTTTTTAGTAGGAACCATGAAAACAAGAAGACAATGGAATATATATAACACCCTGAAATAAAAACACTGCCAACCAAGAATTTTATAGTAAACAAAATTATTCCCCAAATACAAGAGAAAAGTAAGGATATTTCCGGACAAGAAATTAAAGGTATTTGTAAACTCAGGACTAGCATTACAAAAATTAAGGGGAACACTTTGTATAGATACTCAACAATAACAGATAAACAAGATCGAAGATATACAAGACAACATCATCCAGAAGTAAACACACTTAAACAGTATTCAAAACAGTATGAGGCCTGACTCCAATCCCAACTGTGTGGAAAGCTGCCCCTCCCTTCAGAAGAATTTACTTTAGAGGGCAGCACTGAAGCTGTAGCTCAGAGAGAGGGACATGTCTGACCAGAGCACAGGGAGCAAATGAAGAGGGAGGAAGAGAGAGTGGGACGCACCCTGGTCCACCAAACCTTGAGGGCAATATCCCCTCTCAGAGCAGCCAACACACAGAGAGGAGCACATGGCCAGCTCCACTATGAGACACTGTCCCTTGCTGATCCATGGCCCTATGGGGAACCACACTGGAGACACAGTGTGAAAATTGCACCCTGTCTGAAACCACCACACTGAGGTAAAACACTAAAGGCATGCAGCAGAGCAGTGGAGAGAGGTCATGGGGGAGTTCAGGGAGTGAACACCCCGTCGGACACAATCGGAAGACACTCCTGGAGGTCAACAAACAGACCTTGAACTATTTTTTATGGCACTTTATTGGGTGTTAATGCAACTCTTATCACCATCAATACATACATCTATTGTACACAAAGCACATTTGGACATTTGTTTCTGTGTTAGTCTGGGTAGACTAGAGGAACAAATTTCATAGACACACATATGGATATAAGGAATGGTTTATATTCAAAAGGAACAGGACATTGAGAAAACATCCCAGCCCATCCAGCTCAAAGTCACAAGTCCAATATTAACCTATATGCCCGAAATCAGTCTATAAAGTCTCCTTCCGACTCACGAAGTCACAAGTTAGTGGGTGCAGAGTCCCGGCACTGACAGGGGTATTCCCATGGCTCCTCACTTCCAGGGCTCAGGGTCCATCAACAGCATCCAGTGGTGGCAGAAGCAACTCATTGCTGGCAGAGGCCTCAGGTGGCTGCCCCAACCTCAGAGGTCCGGCTCCATCAGGGCAAAGCCGTGTGGTCTCTCTGCCGGCTACTCCAACCTCCCGGACACCGCCATCCTGTGTTGTCTGTGATTAATTGTCTCTGAGACTAACTCCCAACAACTGGGGAAGATAGCTTCTCATCTTCACCAGGGAAATATCGTGTGATTTCCCAGAAGTCTCAGGAGGAAGCCATGCTCACATAGAGGCCTCATTGGCTACTCAATGGCTGTCTCCAGATTAACGGGCTAGACTCCACCCCTACATCTCCATCATAAAATTAACATAAGCACATGGCTGCCACAGTTTCCATCATCATTCTCATAACATTTTCTTTCTACTTAAGCCCTTGGTATTAGCTCCTCGTATTTCCCCTCTCTTCCCATTTACCCCTCCCTCATGAATCCTTGATAATTTATAAATTATCATTATGTTGTCATGTTGTTCACTGTCCAGTGTCTTCCTTCACCCACTTCCCTTGTTGTCCATACCCCATGTTACTGGTTCTTACCTGCACCAGTGGACAACCCCTGATCTAGCCAGATTAGTAAGGTAGAATGCAGATCATGGAGAGGAGGAAGCATTGAAGAACTAGAGGAAAGTTGCATATTTCATCATTGCTGCACTGTGCCCTGACTGGCTCGTCTCCTCCCTGCTATTCTTCTGTAAGGGGATGTTGCTTCACTTACAGATAGACTTTGGCTCCCCAGTCTGTACTCCCCTTCATTTATAATGATATAATTTTTAGTTCTTTGATGCCTGATACCTGATTCCTTTGACATCTCATGGTCACACAGGTTGGTATGCTTCTTCCATGTGTGTTTTGTTGCTTCTGAGCTACATGGCCACTTGTTTACCTTCACGCCTATTTTATTGGAGGCTCTTACATATAGGACTCTTGCATCTTACATCAATTGTTTCAAACATATTCGTACCTACACTGCCATCATTATTTTCTAAACATCTACTTTCTTTTTTATATAAATCATTTTATTGGAGGCTCATACAACTCTTATCAAGATCAATACATGCATACATTGCATGCAAAGCATACCTGTACATCTGTTGCGAGCATCATTCTCAAACCTTGAACTATTTACAGGCTTTTCTCTTTAATTATTCTTTTTATTTTATATATATATGTGTATATATATATATGGTTTTGGGGACATTGTTTTTTTTTTCTTGTTGTTGCCATCGTTCTGTTTCCTTTTGTCACTTGGTCTTGCTATGTCTTGCTTTTTTGTGCAAGACCTGCAATTATTATCTCTGCAGGTCTATCTGATAAGATAGGCTGAATGATCAGGCTGGAAGAGAAAACAATGGAACCAATGGTTCTGGGGGGAATTAGAAAGAGGAGGAGGTGGGGGAAAGGAGGTGGTGTTAACCAACCCAGGGACAAGAGGACAATAAATGGTGCAAAATCAGTGGCAAGGTGGATGTGAGAAGAATGGTAGAGATTTATCAAGAGTAAGGTACCCAAGAGAAATTACTGAAACCCAAATGAAGGTTGAGCATGATAGTGGGACAAGAAGAAAGTAAAAGAAAATAGAGGAAAGAATACATAGATAAATATATTTATGTATGATGATAGGAAAATGGATTTACATGCATATATGTATAAGTTCAGTATTAAGGCAGCAAATGGACATTGGGCCTCCACTCAAGAACTTCCTAAGTGCAAGAACACTTTGTTCTATTGAATTGGTATTCCATGATACTCACCTTCCCACAAGATTGCTAAAGAAAAATGTGTACATAAGCAAACGTGAAGAAAACTGATGGTGCCTGGCTATCAAAAGATATAGTATCTGGGGTCTTCAAGGTAAACAAGCAGCCATCTAGCTCAGAAGCAACAAAGCCCACATGGAACAAGCACACCAGCCTGTGTGAACGCAAGGTGTCACATGGTACAGGCATCAAAGAACTAAAAATTATATGATTTTAAATAAGGGGGAGTAGAAGTCGGGGACCCAAAGTTCATATGTAGGTAATGGACACCTCCTTACAGAAGGATCGCAGGGAGGAGAAGAACCAGTCAGGGTGCAATGCAGAGCTGATGAAAAATACAACTTTCCTCTAGTTTTTTAATGTTTCCTCCTATCTATTATCATGATCCAATTCTCCCTTACAAATCTGGCTAGATCAGAGAATATACACTGGGACAGATAGGAACCAGATACATGGAGAATCCAGGACAGACAATCCCTTCAGAACCAGTGAGGGAGGGGAGGAAATGAGGAGCTGATACCAAAGGCTTAAATAGAAAGCAAATGTTTTGAGAATGATGAGGGCAACAAATGTACAAATGTGCTTGACACAATGGATAGATGTGTGGATTGTGATAAGAGTTGTATGAGCCCCCAATGAAATGGCCTTTTTTTTAAACCAACATAGAAATATAGGAGGAACAATGAGATGCACACATGAGAACTTGAGAACCAAAATCAACATTTTAACCAGGCTTTTATTTAAATCATCTTATTGGGAGGCTCGCACAACTGTTATCACAATCATACATCCATCCATCCACAGTGTCAAGCACATTTGTACATTTGCTACCATCATCATTTTTTACTTGAGCCCCTAGTATCAGGTTCTAATTTTTTTGTCCCCCCACCCACACACTCCCTCCCTCACGAACCCTTGATAATTTTTTCTTTCATGTCTTACACTGAAAAATCTCCCTTCACCCACTTTTTTTGTTGTCCATCCACCTGGAAGGGGGTTATTTATAGATCATTGTGATCAGTTCCCTTCCCCCCACACCCCTCACCTTCCCCTTACTCTCCTGGTATTGCTACTCTCAATATTGGTCCTGAGGGAGTTTTCAGTCCGGATTCCCTGTGTTTCCAGCTCTTATTCATACCCTTGCATATGCTCTGGTCTAGTTGGGTTCGCAAGGTAAAATTGGGATAATGATAGTGGGGTGGACGAAAAAGCATTAAAGAACTAGAGGAAAGTTGTGTGTTTCATCAGTGCCATACTGCACCATCTCCTCCCCATAACCCTTCTGTAAGGGGATATCCAATTGTCTACAGATGGGCTTTATGTCTCCACTACATACTCCCCCTCATTCACAATATATGAACTTTTGTTCTGGATCTTTGATGCCTGATACCTGATCCTATCCACATCTCATGATCACCTAGACTGGTGTGCTTCTTATATGTGGGCTTTGCTGCTTCTCAGCAAGATAGCCACTTGTTCATCTTCAAGCTTTTAAGACACCAGATGCTATATCTTTTAATATCCAAACACCATGAGCTCTCTTCACCACATTTGCTTATGCACCCACTTTGTCGTCAGTGATTTTGTTAGGAAGCTGAACATCATGGAATGCCATTTACCAGGCATTATCAAAACCTAGAAAAAGAGTAACAAAACCAACCTTCAATCACTAGGAGAAAGAAAATTAAAAGAGCAAAAAATTGATAAATTAAAAACATACAAACAATAGGAAAAGTCATCAAGACAGGAAGTTGGTTTTTGAAAGGATTAACAAAACTGACAAGCCACAGCAAGTATAAGAAAGAGAAGAGGCAAATATCAAAAATAAGAGATGACATCAAAACAGATCTACAAGAAAATAATAAGAATAATACATTAATACAAAAGAGTGTACTCAATAAACTGAAAACCTACATGAAATGAACAAATTTCTGGAATCACACTATCTCCACAAACTAACACAGATTGATATAAATGCCTCAACAAACCGATAAAAAAGTAGAACAACTTAGACATCCCCTTACAGAGAGTCGCAGGGAGAAGATGAGCCAGTCAGTGTGCAGTATAGCAACGATGAAGCATGCAATTTTCCTCTAGTTCCTAAATGCTTCATCCCTGCCCCTCCCCCACTATCATGAGTCCAACTCTGCCTTATAAATCGGGCTAGACCAGAGAATGTTCACTGGTACATATAGAAACTGGATACACAGGGAATCCAGAACAGATGATCCCTTCAGGACCAGTGCTGAGAGTGGCAATACCGGGAGGATGGAGGTAGGAGGGGGCTAGAAAGGGGAAACAGATTGCGAGGATCTCCATATAAATTCCTCCCTGGGGAATGGACAACAGAAAAGTAAGTGAAGGGAGACATCAGACATTGTAAGATATGACAAAATAACAATAATTTCCAAATTATCAAGGTTTCATGAGGGAGAAGGGAGTGAAGAGAGTGGGAGGAAATGAGAAGCTGATACCAAGGGCTCAAGTAGAAAGCAAGTGCTTTGAGAATAATGATGGCAGCAAATGTACAAACGTGCTTGACATACAATGGATGGATGTGTGAATTGTGATAAGAGCTGTATGAGTATCCACCAAAAAAGTTGTAAATACTAACACAAAGTATGTATGTATATATTGTGGTTAGAGTTGTATGAGCTTCCAATAATATGATTTTTTTAAAGCTTCCAACAAGAAAAAAAGCAGGGCCATGTGGCTTCACCAGACTGCTCTACAAAGCATTGAGAAGACTTGACACCAATTTTACACAAACCATGAAAGAAAAGAAAATTTCCAGACTCATTTTATAAGTCGAGAATAGGTCTGATACCAGGTAAAGACCACACCAAGATAGGACACAACAGACCAATATCACTCATAAATATAAATGAAAAATTCCCAACAACATTCTGGTCAATAGAACAAACCATATACAGTTTGCCTCCTGGCCCTGGCATCGTCTCCCTTGGCCTCTCCCTCCATCAGAGTCTGTGCTTTCCACCCGTCTCTGTCCCTTTCCTTTCCCCAGTCTGCCGCTCTGTCCACCTCGGGACTTGTTCTCTTAGTTTTTCCACCTTTCTGCCTCTTTTTCTCTCATCCTTCATCTTCTTCTTTTGTTTTACCCCTGATTCTTTTCTCCCTCTCTCTCATTCCCTACCCATCTGTCTGTCTGTCTCATCCCTTGCTGACTGGTTGTGCTTTGGGGGTTCTTTTGTCTGTCTCCATTCCCTCCCACCTCACATGCTAGTTTCTCTCTCTCTCTCTCTCTCTCTCTCTCTCTCTCTCTCTCTCTCTGTATCCCCATTGCTGTGTTGGGGATCTCTTCAGCCCTACCCTAGACCCCTTTAGGGGCACTGTCCTCCCAAGGCCCTGCACCCAACCCCCTTCCCTGCCCCTTGCAGGCTGCTGGGGTCCCAAGAACCCCTTTTGGCTGAACCTGCCCTGTTTACAGAGACCTCTGAGCATCACAGACCCAACCTGGGGGGCCTGATTTTTAAGCCACAGACCCAGGGCCCGGACAAGAAGAACCGTCTCTCTCGCTGGGCCACTATCAAGGAACATTCTGGCTGTACACATGCCACAGCAATGTGGCAAACTGACAGATAAGTGTGACCACAGATAAGATAGCCACAGGGGGGAATAGAATAATCAGAAATAACCCAGTGTTTACAATTTGGGCTGCTGACAAGGTCAGCAGTTCCAAACTACCTGCAGATCTGCAGGAGAGAGAGCGAGCTTTCTAGTCCTGGAAAGAGTAACCATCTCAGAAACCCATAAGGAATGTTCTCCCCTGGCCTACAGGGTTCCTATGAGTCAGAATTGCTTCAATGACAATGAGTTTGGTTTGGGAGTTTTATCTGTGAACACAAAAGAGTCTTCCATTTATGTAGGTCTCTTTTGCATTTTTGTAGTGGTGTTCTGTAGTTTTCTTTGGACAAGTATTCCATTCCTCTCCAAAACAAAACAAACCAAGCTTATTTCTGTAGAGCCATAGGGACCCTTTTGCACAGAGTAGATCTATCCTATGGGTAACTACTACACCATAAGTATTCAAAACAGACTACATGTTTGCAAGAACATTCCATGTTCGTAGATAGGAAAGCTTAATATTGTGAAAATGTCAATCCTCCACAAAGCAATCTATAAATATAATGCAATTATAATCCAGATACCACTTTCATTCATTAAGGAAATTAAAAGTGTAATTATTCACTTTATTTGGAGTAGGAAGACTCCAAAGCATTTGGATAAGCAAAGAATTTCTTAAGAAAAATAGAGTAGGAGGCCTGTCATTTCCCAACCTCAAAACCTATTGCATAGTCATAGTGGCTAAAACAACCTGGTACTCACACAATGATAAATAGATAGATCAATGGGACAGAATAGAGAACCCAGAAACAAAGTCATTCAATGAAGTCCCTGGCTGTTCCTATACCTGATCAAGGATACCCCCAGTTTTTGTTACAATGAAAAGAATAGAGAACCCAGAAATACACCAATCCATCTATAGACAACTGATTTTTGTCAAAAGGTGAACAAAAAACATAAATAGGGGTTTCCAGATGCTCCTACTTGAATTTGCCATCTTGTCTGGGCCTATTATGTCCAACTACGGTCAATCCTGTATATTCCACATAGCCATTGATGTCAAGAAAGAGCTGTGTCCCTTTCGAGTTGTTTGCAAAGTTCCAAACATAACAGACAACTTTCTTTGTCTGAGCACTGAGGAGAAATGATTTGATTATTAAGGTCCTGCTTTCACAGAATCATCCCTGGGTTTATGTGCAAGGTTGGTGACTTCACACACCATAAGGGCACCGATGGATGGGAAGTTCATCTATGGAGAGAAATTTGGATGATGAGAATTTCATCCTGAAGCACACAGATCTGGCAATCTGTCCATGGCAAAAGCTGAGCCCCAAACTAACAGTTCTGTTTTTTATCTGCACCACTAAGACTGAATGGTTAGGTGACAAGCATGTGGTCTTTAGTGGAATGAAAAAAGGCATGGAGTATTGTCAAAGCCATGGGGCATTTGGGGTCCAACAGTGGCAAGTCCCACCAGACAATCACTAACTCTAATAAATTTTATCTGTATTCTATGTTTCATCTTAAGCACCAGGCCATTTCTTGTGTAGCTCAATAAATCACCTTCTATTTCCAATGTGCCTATAGAATCATTTACTCTTTTCACTCTCACTCCAGTTCTTTGGGTTCCCTACTTTCCTTACTCCTCTTTAAGTCCAGTTGGAAAGCAGAGTTAAGATAATGATTATGAAATAAAAGCTAAATAACAGCAAAAACATTAAATGGGGTACATGGTCTCATTTCCCAAATGGTGTTGGCAAAAACTGATTATACAGCTGCAGAAGAATGAAAGAGGGCCCATGCATAAAAACTAACTCAAAATGGATCAAAAGACCTAAATGCAAACCCCAAACTATAAAGATCATCAATGAGAAATGGAGAAAAACTTAAGCACTCTGTTACATGGAATAGGCACACTATCAAACATAAGAAAGGAAGCAGACAAAATAAAGAACAAAGTAGATGATTGAGACCTACTAACAATAAAATACTTATGTACACCAAAAGACTTCATGAAAAGAATAAAAGGAGAGCCCATAGAGTTGTGAGGGGTGGGGAAGATTGACCACAATACAATAGACAAAGGACTAATCTGAAAAAAAATCTATAGAAAATACCAATACCTCAATTGGAATAAGACAACTCAACTAAAAAGTGGGCAAAGGACATCAACAGGCAGTTCATCAAAGATTATATCCACACTGCTAATAAACATATCAAAATCACCAGTTATCTGGGAGAGGTAAATCTAAACAATCGTGAAATACCATCTAACACCAACAAGACAACCAAGTTAAAAGACAATGAGAATAACAAATGGTGTGGAAAGATTGAAACCTTCACTTACTGCAGGTAGGACTGGAAATTTGTATATTTTCACTGTGGAAAGCTATATGGCACAACCTTCCCATAACCAGAAATAAAAATCCATAGGAGGCAGCAGTTCCTTTAGGTATATATCCTAAAGAGGTAAGAGTCATAACATGACCAGATAAATGCATACCCAGGTTCATTGCAGCACTTCATAATAGCAAGAAGATGGAAAAAATCCAAATGTCCACCAGTAGAAGAAAGGATAAACAAACTTTTATGCACACACAAAATGGAATATTGTGCATAGATAAAAAAAACAATGATGAAACCACAAAGCACGTCATGGCATGGCTGGATTGGGGAACATTAGGTTAAGTGAAATTAGTCAATCAAAAAAGGAGGAATATAATATGAGATCACTGTTATTGGTGGAGGTGGGGCTTGAATTTAAGACATTCATACCAAAGGAACAGACTTTGGGGATTTCCAAAGGTAAGAGGTAGGGGGTGGAAGGATTCAAGAGAAAGCAATGAGCTTGACTATTGATGGGTGTTAACTGTGGCAAAATGGAAGGCAGTCCATAAGAGGGGAAGAGAAATCAAGGGATGGATGAAGGGCATATTATTACGGGACTTGATTGGTAGTTTAAACTGTTCGATACAATACTAATAATCTGAAATATAAACTCCCAGCCTAATTTACAATTTTTTAAGTGCTATCTAAAAAAAGAACAACTTGAAAACCACCAATGAAATTATTTCTATGAGAGAGCATCAAGACCACTCTGTTTGCCTTTGGTTAAACATTACCATCCAGTCAATTCTGACTAACAGTGGTCCTATAGAAAAGAATGGCACTATCCATCAGGTTTCTTAGGCTGCGTTCTTCATGCAAACAGGTGGCCTCATCGTTTTCCTGCAGCATGTCTGGGGGGTGAAAACTGCCACTCGCTTTATTAACAGACTAGAGTACACTGCACCATCCCCCTTGCCTTTGGCCAAGGTTATTCTTATTGTGCCTGTGAAGTGTTTCTCAGGGTGCTAATTAAGTATTCCATTAAGAAAAGTTCACATAGATAAATAAAATTTGCAAAAAAAAAAAGAGAGAGACAAGCTGCATACTATCATTAGTCTTAGTCACAAAGCATTTTGCTTTTATTAATTTGAAAAAAATACTCCAGTATTCCCCAAACATAGATACTACAAGAACCTTTCCTATTTAACAAGGTCCATCTGAAAAATGCATCTTCTACCATTTGGAGACTGCTATGAGATCAACATCTGGATATAATAGATGTTAGAATACTTTTAATTTTATGTTCTTTCTCAGGGGGAAAAAAACAGTAAGCTTTATCATCAATACAATTAAAATTTTTATGTGAATATAATCACAGCTGTCACACTCAAATAACATGTTTTCATTGTTCTAATAAATGAATTTTATAAGTTTTATACAGTTTTTTATTCTGTTGGTCTTCATGTATCATTTAGGTACAATTAGAGTTAAGAGCTTTTGTCTTATTCTCTCTTGACATCAGAGTCCAACTGATAGCTTATAGTTAATAAATGCCAGTTATGATTTTATACTAAATGCCTTTAAATAACAAAATTTTAGGCAAACCATTAAAAAATAGCAGTATAAGCAGAATAATAGGACATCCTAGCTGTGAAATTTGGCCAGTTTATACTCTTTCCACCATTTCTTTCAGCATTCATTGTTATGCTGTGATTCCTGCTCACCTCAAGGTCCTGAATCACCATGAGAGTAATGTGCATATTATCACATCAGCATGCTGACTTTCCTACAGGACATTTTAGACCTGATCTAAATTATGCTTGAATGAAGTTCATGATTTCAAAAATAAATTAAAATGACATAGATTCTATAGACAGGAAAGCGAGGGAAAATGAGAAAATGGAGAAATGTATAATTTCATCCAAGAATTTTGGTGCTAAATGATCCCTAACTTGATGGACCAATGCAACTAAAGAAAAGTGAGGCTTAAAGAGATGGCACACTGATCACAAAGGTCAATCTAGAACACCCTCCCAGGGGGCAAAATAACAGAAAAGTGAGTGAGAGGCTACGAAGGACAATGTAGGATATGGAAAAATAGTATAGACCTTATCAAAGGTTGGTGAGAGAGGGCAGGCCAGGGAAGGAGCAGGAAGAAATAGGGAACTGATATCAGGGGCTCAAGTGAGAGAAGAATGCTTTGAAACAGTGATGTCAGCATATGTGCAAACGTGCTTGACACATTGGAGGAATGTATGGATCATGATAAGAGATGTAAGAGACCCTAATAAAAATATTTTAAAACAAACAAACAGGAAGAGATGCAACCTTTTCTAAAATCAAAATGTTGAGAAGGAACAAAGCCAAAACTAGAACTTTAATGCATGGAAAGCCAATCTTGCAATGAAGGTTTCACTCTACCTAGTTAAACAATCATTTATTGGCATACAATTAGAGTTTATTTATGCTTTTTAGAATGCGAAGTACCTAAAAACACACACCCACAAAGAACACAGCAGATGTTGTCTTGTTTCATGCTACTTTCTTCAGTAATTAGTCACAAAAAAAAGCAACATTCAAAATGCATATTAATTTTAGTTTGGATACTGTGAGTAAGAACAGATTACTTAGATAGCTCATACTTACACAGCATTGCTGTAAGTGTTTTTAAGGCATTGACTCATTTAACCATATAACAGCCTAATGAGATTGGTGATCTTTATTACCCATATTGACAGATGGAAAAAACTTAGGTCCTGAAAGCCAATAAACTGACTAGTGAGTGTGGCCAACGTTTGATCCAGGCAGATCTGACTCTAGAGTGCACGGTGTCTTAAGCTAGATTCTCAAAAGGGCCAGTGAAGTTTAACTATAGATAGGCAGAGACACATTTATTTCCAGGAAATGGCTCATGCAGCTATGGCGGTCGATATGGCCTAAAATTCATGAATCAAACAAGAGACTGATTCTCGTTGTTTCAGGCCCACATCACAACTTGTGAGGTCAGATAGCGACAAATTGAATACGAGATCCAGGACCAAGTGAGAGAAGGAGCTTTGACAGAATGTATGTATGCTGGATATTGTCCACACCAGGAGGGAACTCTTCTTACATTAGAGCACAAGCATGGAGACTAGTTACTGAATACAGGGAATCAAGGCCCAGCCAAGGTGACAGCTAACATTGACCATCACAATGAGCTTATCTGCATCATGATACTGCACCATGCAAAGCAACCAAGTGTAGAAGTCTTCAATGTTTTTGATTTTTCTTGAAATCCTCTACATCTAATTCTCTGCTTCTCTCTATCATGTCTACTTAAACAGCAGTCATATTTTTAACATATACATCATTCCTATACATCATTCAACCTATTTTACATGGAAAATTATTCTCTTTTATTGTGTACTTATTGTTTATCGGTTTAATATTTAAATATAATATATGTATAATAAAGGACAATCAGAATACATTGATTTGGGGGAGATGTAAGCAGGCAGTTCACATGAAGAAAGCAACATGGTCACAGCTTACTGGAAAGTAGGAGTGTGCCCTATGTATGTGCTGAATTCAGATGTATGTGCAGTAATACTTATGGGAGTAAGAGAAAGCATCAGTGAAATAGGAGGTGCTGGGCTAAGGCCATTCTTAATACACCATGGAGAAAATCCGATGTATCTGCCAATGTTACCTGCCACTTGCTTACTTCTATGAAGCCTGGTCTCACTCAAATTTCCTCAAGTTCTGTATTATTTAACTCTATCAGCCCCTTTCTTGATGCACACGAACCCATATCTCTTGACAGCTTATTATTGATCTTAGAATCTTTGACTGATGTAAATTGTTCATGCCTTAGTCTAGTCACTGAAATGTTAGAGGTTTGAGCTTGCCCCAAGTCACCTTGAAGAAACGTCTGGTGATCTGTTGCTCAAATTTTAAAAGCTAGCCATTGCAATCCCTATGCAATACACAGGAGTTGGTCATGAATTGGAATCCACTCTTACTTATTTTTATATGATTTCATCGTTAAATACAATTTGACGTGCATCATGCTGGGTGCTTTCACAAATACCACCTTCATTTGATCCATGTTATGGATAGATGAGATTCTGCCAAAAGATTAGCTGATTTATTAAATTTAATTCCTCTCACTTTTCATCTACCACATCTTTGTACAACCATGCACATCCCTACCCACCATGAATATCAACCATTGTAGTGAGGTTGTCATCAGCTCTCTAAGAACTTGCAGGCCTCTAACATTTCACCTTAATAGCTTAATCCAACCCAGGAGGAAATAAATCCTGACTTCAAAAGGGCAGAGATGTAAAATTCTCTCCGTTTCCTGGACAAGGCCACTGCCAGGGTTTGTCACTAATCTTAGTTTAATAGGTAACATGTACAAACCATCTAAATCACTCCCAGAGTTGCCCAACTAAAAGACAGTGTTCCTTCTAGGGAATTATCATGCATTTGTATAAATCTCTTTAGCACTTAAAAGCAATTTTGCACATATTTTATTTTCCTCTTAATAAACAGTCTCCTTAAAGACACTGCATTAACCATCCATGCAATAAATGTTTAGCACTCACAGTACTTTTTCTATTGCTACTATTAGTAACATTATTATTATTGTCATTACTATTAGTAATAATAGTGATGCAGATTGAGGACTTTAAAATGTGTCCTTATGCATTTACAAAGATGAGTGCAGGAGAACGATGAGGCTGTGTGCTCCCATAGACATTCACAATCTCAGAAACGCTGGGCAGCCGTCCTGCTCTCTCCTAAAGGGTCACTTTGCGTCAGAATCGACTAGATGGCAGTGAGGTGGGTTACTGTCATCGGTCGGGGGTAGCTCAGTAGTAGCTAACAACAAGAATGACACATATCTCATTTATATTGCGATTCCCCTTGTAGTGAGTTCAGTGGATTGCCTTGTGTATTTTTTGTGCCTCCCTAGAGGAATATCCTTCCTAGCCCCAGTAACATAGGCTTGGCCAGATAACGTTCAGTACCAACTCTGACAGGAATTAGTTGCATGATATGCCTTGGCTATTGAAATATCAGCTGAAAACTTCCAAGCAGAAGTTTTAAAAGCCATCTCACGATGCCCACATGAGACTATGTGACCTTCAATCTCTCTTGACACTCTGCTGTCGAACAAGCCAGGTCCTGTTTAGAATCTACTCTGCCAGATTCTATCTTATAGTGAGCTAAAGTCCCATAAAGGACATGTGATGCCATAAAGGACATGTGTGTGAACATGAATCTACCTGGGCATGTGTGTTTATGTGTGGTTTAAACAATGAAAGCTGACGGTTCCTACTGCAATGTTACCTAGTCTATTCTGACAGACCTGTAGATATTAATACCATGCATGTTTTAAAGAAGAATGAATGAATGAATGAATGCCAACCTGGTGTTCTAAAGAGAATTGGGCATGAAGTATGGTATCAGAGTTCCTTGTGGATTGTACTTCTAGACTGATCCTCACATAGCTTGTGATCTTGATCACATCACCTGCCAGCACGGAAGGGAGCTCACCTACATGTCACTTTTCTCCCTTACAGGTACGCTGTAAGAATCAATGCAGGTATGCAATAATGTTTTCTGAGAATTATATAAAATTTTACCCGCAAAATAGACAGTAAATTCCCGAAAGTTGGAGTAGAGTTCCCATTAGAATTTAAGAGACACATTTACATTTCTTTATCAATTAAGAAATAAAAGCAGGTATGAGTTTCTCTGTAATAATTTGAACCTAAAGTCAATTTAGTTGCACCTCTTCTTTTCAGAATCAATAAGAGCAGATCCACTGGAGTATTCGTGATTTAGTTAAGCCTGTTAACCTAGAGAGCTCATTTTTAAATCTCTCTTTTTCTTGATTTATTCCTCAGGTGGTAAAATCAAAGTGTTCTAAAATATAACTCACACTTAAGACCTTTGACAGTGCAGAAAAGCTAAAATATTACCATCAGCCGAATTCTTCCCTAAGTTTAACAATAATCATCTTTAATACCCATCATCCTAAAGGCTAGTAATGATCTCCAGAAATCATCTTCTCTCCCTCTCCACACTCCATGCTCATGTCTTTCTCTGTATCTAGAAGGATGGGATACAACGTATTTAAATGATCTCCAGAGACTGTTGTGGGTTTGAAAAAATGACAGCCACTATAATGTCTCAATAATTTAGAAAAGTCTTAATTCGGTTCTAACCAGACTACTAGAATCTAAAAGCAATTCTTTGGTTGCTGTCCCGAGTTGACATTTCAGTCCATCTTTTAAGGCAAAAAAATCTCAATTATCCTTTGTCTAAGGCTTAAGCAAGCATGAACAGAAAAGAAAACCAATGCTACTATTCTTTTGAGTTAGGGACAGTTAGAGAGTACCGCTTTGATTATATTATTCTGGTAACTTCAAGAGGAGCAAGCATGCATTACAAGGTATATTCCTTATCATATAAGAAGCAATAGCAAAATTGATATAACATATTGGTTACCAAAACAAAATTAAGTACACCATTCAGATGACAATATCAAAAGGAGCAATATTAAAACAAGTGATATGCTGAAGAATAGTCTAAACGAATTGCAGTGTCCTGAACCTGGGTACATTCAAAAATCAATCACCAGTTGGACTTTCCAAGATGGGCGGGGGAGGAGGCAGGTCATTCAGCAGCTAAAAAATGGAGTTTCTTTTACTAGTCTGCCTCAATATGTCCAAAGTTCTTGGCAGCCACTCTTGTGCTTACAAAACGGAGTGTCGCCCTTTCCTGTGGTTCCACAGAGTCGAGCTCGTGGGGAGTCAGGTTTCACCCTAGCCTAGAGAGATAGATGGATGAATATCTGCCGCCAAGCCAGCTCCCATTTGTGGTCACTTCAAGTACAAAACAGCAAAATGCCAACTGTTCTGGTATCATCCTCACAATCATCCGCATCCACAAGTCTATGATTGGGGTTATTGTGCTAATCCATCTCACCGTGGGTGGTCTTCTACCAAGCATTGTGTCCTCCTCTAATGACTGAGTTCCTCCTGATGCCTTCTCCAAAGCAAGTGCCTCTGGCAATTTTCTTTTTGATCCATATCACTTTCATAGACTCATTGTCAGAAGTAGTTTACCAGGCATTTCTTGTTATTTTGTCTGAATCTTCAAGCTCTTGACCATGTTAGCCATGCATACCCTGCTGGTATTTGCATGCCTTCCATCATCACAGCTACATGCAAGCAACCAAATAATGACAAACTGGCAGCTGGGTAGTGGACCTTAACCTATAACTAATAGTGTTTCAGGTTTCCTTTACACATTCACACTGACTCCAAATAGTACATTTACAGAGTATCTTATTAATCTCACAACCTATACTAATTCTAAATTTAAAATTCAGTACACATTTTCTTAGAAGTTAATTATATTCATTTAGGGAAGGGCACTTTTGGAGCCAAAGAAAATGAAGAAAGGGAAAAAGATAAGAGGTGTTAGCACATTCTGAGACGTCTTGAACGTGAATACTTTTCTTAGGCTATCCTTTTAGAGGTTCTATGGACTAGGAAAAGATGAAGTAATATTTTCCACGGAACAAGGGCTTAATCCTCATGGGGAGAAAGTCTTTACTAAAAGCAACTGGTACCTTGCCAAGTTCAATCTGCTCAAAATATATTCATTAACTATTCTGCTGAACCCCAACCTTACATGGGCCTTCCATCGATTAAAGCTACTCACCATAAGATCAAAGATTCCTGATTCAGAGAGGAGGGGGTACATTAAAAATGAACACAACTCGAAGGTACTCTGGTTGTTCAGGATGATGCTACTGACAAAGCCTCTCCTCCTAAAACAACTATGTCTCCATTACTGGTTATGGAGAACTTAGAGATCTTTAAAGCAGTGTCCTTGCTAGGATAGGTGCTGGAAGTGGTGATAGGGGAATATTTACTTGAAAAAGGATTTCATTACACTAGCAGCCAGCCTTCACTATGAGCCCTGGTCATCCCTGCCTCCAGGTATTTTCCCTTTGTATAGTCTCTGTGTTGAATAAAACCAGTTTTTATGAGGAAACTTCAAAATGTTGTGGGAAATGAAACTAAATAATAATGGGATTTTCCATTATTTGTTATTGTTGTTGTTAGGAGTCATCCGTTGGTTCCAACCCATAGTGACCTTAGGCACAACAGAACAAAACACCGCAACTTCCTGCAGCATTCTCACAATTAGTCCTCTGCCTGAGCTCCTTGATGCAGCCATTCTGCCAACCCATCTCATTGAGGGCCTTCCTCATTCTCCATCGTCCTTCCTCTTTACCAAACATGATATCTTTCTCCAGAAACTGGTCTTTCCTGACAATAGCTTAAAACAAATTTAAAATAGAAAACAAAATCTGGAAGGAAAAAATTAACTTTTGAAAATGATACAAATACAGTGGGAAATGATATGTCACTGTCTTGCAAAATAGAAATACCACATGACCTAGTAATCCAACTGGGTTTTATATGCCCTACATAAATGAGAGCTATAGCACAAATAGATTTATAAACACACATGTTAATCACAGCCAATTCACAATAACAAGAAGATAGCAACAAAAGCAAATTTTGGTACATACTTAGAGCAGTATTTCAAGGAAACTTAAAAAATAGCAATAGCTCTGTGAAACACCTCCTGACACGAATGTACCTGGAGCACATATGCTTAGGTAAATAAGTCAATCACAAAAGGATAAATGTTGTATGAGGCCACTACATTAATATTCAAGAAAAGATTTTTACACACAAAGAAAGGAAATTTGATGGTGACAGGGGTGAGAGGGAAATGGAAGGTCAATTACTGACTACAGGGTAGACAAACACTTGTTAACTTGAGTGAACAGAAAAGTGATAAATAATAAGAGAAAAACCAAGCCACAGTAATTGCCATTAACTTGCTTCTGACTCACAGCGACCCCATCTAAGAAGTCATCTAAAAACAATTGTGGGAACTGCAATCAATGTCATGAAACCAACTGTGTATGAATTGTTGAATGAAAAATTGATTTGCTTTATAAAACCTCACCCAATTCTCAATAAAAGGTTTGAAGATTATTTAAATAAGTTAATTAATCAAAATACTTATTGAATTATATGAATGCATTCTGATAATCCAGTCTCAGAAACACGTTTTCCCTAATAAGCTTAATCTTAGCTATGACTTTAGCCATTTAATTCTATTTTTCCAGCCTAGACATCTCTCATAAGTCCAACAATGTTATCTGTAATAACCTCTAGTCATTTCAATAAAGATGTGACATTCTCAAACTCCTAAATCTCCTCTTGTTTCTCTACTTCTATATCTGGAACTTCATTCTTCACTCCATTCATCATGATGTTGTTCATTGGTCCTATAATGAGGATATTTGTTTTCTTTAACTTGATGTGTCCACCATGCTGAAGGCTGTAGTATATGATCTTCATAAGTAAGTGCTTCAAGCCATCTTTCCTTTCAGGTTATATCATCTGCCTATATTGTTGATAGATGCCATCGAGTTGCTCCTGACCTATAGTGACCCTATCTACGACTGAATGAAAGGCTGTCTGGTCCAGGGCCTTCTTCACAAAAAAATTTGAGGCCATTGTTGCAGTCACAGTGTAATACATCTCTTTGAGAATCTTCCCCATTTTTCTCTGACTCTCTCCTTTCTCGAGCGTGATGTCCTTTCTCACTACTGATCTTTTTTTAAAACAAGTCCAAAGTAGGTGAAAGGAAGTCTCACCATCTTTGTTTCTAGGGAGCATGCTGGTTGTATTTCTTTCAAGACAGATTTGTTTATTCTTCTGGCAATTTGAAGTACCTTCAATACTCTTCACCAGCACCATAATTCAACTGTGCAGCATTTTTTATTCATTGTCCAACTTTGACATGCATATGAGGTGATTTAAAATAATAGGGCAGGGTTGGGAGAGAAGGGGAGGGAGTAGGGAGAAAAGGTGGCGGGGATAGAAACAAAAAATAAAATAACATGGCATGAGTCAGGCATACCTTAGTCCTTAAAGTGACATCATTGCTCTTCAATACATTA
The DNA here is from genome assembly GCA_004026705.1 of Nesogale talazaci. Lineage (NCBI taxonomy): Eukaryota > Metazoa > Chordata > Mammalia > Afrosoricida > Tenrecidae > Nesogale > Nesogale talazaci. The sequence continues at coordinate 89,917 of PVJH01004305.1, forward strand.
AAGAGGTCATGTACAGCAGATTTGTGCAATTCAAGACATCATTTGATTTCTTGACTGCTGCTTCCATGAGCATTGGAGTGGATCCATGCAAAATTAATATGTGACAACTTCAAATTGTCCTTCATTTAACATGATGCTATCAATCTAGTGAGCATTTTAGATTTTTTGCATTGAATTATAGTACATACTGAAGGCTTCAATTATCTTCTCCAGCAAGAATTTTAAGTCCTCTTCATTTTCATCAAGCAGTGTCATATCATCTGCCCACAGAATGCTATTAATTATGCCTTCCTCCAATCCTTGTTTTCTTCATATTATCCAACTTCTCTTATTATTTACTCAGATTGAATATGTATGGTAAAGAGATACAATCAGGGCACACTTCTCTCCTTATTCTAACCCACATATTTGGCCACTGTTCTGTGGATCCATGTACAGTTTTCTCATGAGCACAACAAGCATTCTAGAATTCCCATTCTGCAGTGATGCGCCCCCAAAAAAAACAAAACAAAGAATTTCCATTCTTTTCAAAGTTGTCAATGACTTATGACTCACACAGTTAAATATCTTTGCAGTCAGTAAAAACACCAGTAAATATCTTTCTGATAGTCTCTGACTTTATCCAACATACATTTGAAGTTAACAATAATATCCCTCATGCCATATCCTCTCCTAAATCTGGTTTATATTTCTTGCAATACCCTTTTGATGTACTGCTACAACTGAAGACGTGTGACTTTCGGCAGAGCGTTTACTTGAATGTGACATTAATGATGCTGTCAATAATTTCTACTTTCTGCTGAGTCACCTTTCTTTGGAATGAGCAAAAATATTATCTCTTCCAGCTAACTGCCCAAGGAGCGCTTTTCCAGATTTCTTAGCCCAAATAATTAAGTCCTTCATCAAACAGTGGAAATACTTTGATTGATGACCCTTCAATTCTTAGAGTCTGCTTTTTCCTCTAATACCTTCATTGCAGTTTGGTCTTCTTTTTTAATAAATCATTTTATTGGGGGCTCGTACAACACTTATCATAATCCATACATACATACATTGTGTCAAGCACATTTGTATACCTGCTGCCATCATAATTCTCAAAACATTTGCTTTCTACTGAGCCCTAGTCATCAGTTCCTCATTTTTCCTTTCCCTCCCTGATCCCCCCTCCCTCATGAACCCTTAGTAACTTATAAGTTATTATTTTATCATATCTTACACTGCCCAACATCTCCCTTTGCCCACCCTCCACTGTATATGCTCCAGATAGGAGCTTATACGTAGATTTTTCTCATCAGCTCCCCCTCTCTACCTCACCTTCCCTCCACCCTCCAGGTATCGCCATTCTCACGACTGGTCTTGCATGATTCACCTGTCTTGAATTCCCTGTATTTCCAGTTCCCATCTGTACCACTGTACATCCTCTGGTCTAGCCAGATTTGTCAGGTAGAATTGTGGGGAGGAAACATTTAAGAAGTAGAGGAAAGTTGTATGTTTCATCTTTGCTGCACTGCATACTGACCGGCTTGTGTCCTCCCCGCAACCCTGCTGTAAGGGGATGTTCAAGTGTCCACAAATGGGCTTTCGGTCCCCACTGTGCATACCCCCTCATTCACAATGATATGATTTTTGTACTTTGATGCCTAATTCCTTCCATACCTTATGATCACACAGTCTGGTGTGCTTCTTACATAGTGGACTTTGTTGCTCCTGAGCTAACTAGATGGCCACTTGCTTACCTTCTAGCCTTTAAGGCCTCAGATGTTATATCTTTTGATAGCCAGGCACCATCAGCTTTCTTCAACACTCTTGCTCATGTCCCCACCCATACTCAGCAATCATCTTGGGAAGGTGAGCACACAGTGATATAGTTTTTTCCTGTTTGATGCCTGAAACCTGATCCCTTCAACACCTCATGACCACACAGGCAGGTGTGCTCCTTCCATGTAGACTTGGTTACTTCTCCACTAGATGGCTGTTTGTTTATCTTCAAGCCTGTAAGACTCCAGACGCTATATCTATTGATAGCTGGACACCATCATCCTTCTTTATCACATTTACTTATGCACCCACTTGTCTTCAATGACAAGTAAGCATCATGGAATGCCAGTTTAATAGAACAGAGTGTTCTTGCTTTCAGGAAGTGCTTGACTGAAGGCCCAAGGTCCATCTGCTACCTTAGTACTAAACCTATAAATTTATGCATATAGATTTACTTCCTTCAATACTTGATCACATGTAAGCTTCTTTTTTTTATTTGTTTTAATGATGTGTGGGGTGGGGGGTGCCTTCCGGGAAAATCAGAAGACCTGCTAGGCAAATTCTAAAAGAGCTGTAACACTACACATGCAAGCTTCTTAAAATAGTTGAATGCCCAGAAGAAAGGGCAGCACCGTGGAGCTTTGGTTGGCCTCGGACAGAGGGCACCCTGCCATCCCGTGGGTGCATGCCTGCCTCAATTGGCTGCACATGCATCAGACCAGGATCCAGTATGGTGCGAAATGTCCCTTGTCCAGGGAAACGGGCACGGCTGGAAGGGCAGCCACCCTCTCACCCATCAAGCACCACATGTTTGTGGGGAGCCTGGTGCTAAACCATTCATAGACGACCTGCTTCTGGGTAGGGTTTCTTATGTAGCAGAGCAGCTCCCTCTGAGGAAGTTGCTGTGATGTATTGAAAGTCAGCCCTCGACACAAGTGCCTTATTAAAATAGTAATAATAATAATTAAGAACAGTTCAATGTTGACTTGCACTATTTGATATAGTGACTGTTGTCATCTTTTACAATTCCACTTAGCCAAAAGGCTGAGAATCAATGCTTCCCTCCTCTTTTGATGGTTTGTGCATCATTCAATATTTTTCCCAAAGAATTTTCCAGTATTTCAACTCACTATTTGAGTTTTTCTTCAATTCTTTCAACCTAAGATATGCAGAACATGTTGTCCCTTTTTTGTTTTCTTTTTGTCTTTGCCCCTCATTTTGATCATTTTATTGGGGGCTCATAAATGCTCATCACAATCTACACATCCATCCATTGTATGGCCAGCATGTTTGCACATTTGCTGCCATCATCATTTTCAAAGCATTTGCTTTCTACTCTGATGCCCTTGGGATCAGTTCATTTTTCTCTCCCTCCCCTCTACCCCCTCCCTTATGAACCCTTGATAATTTATAAATTATTATGTCATATCTTATACTGTCCAACATCTCTCTTCACCCACTTACCTGCTGTCCATACCCCAGGAAGGAGATTATTTGTAGAACCTTATAATTGATTCCCTCTTTCCACCCCACCTTCCCTCCACCCATCTGGTATCACCACTCTCAGAACTGGTTCTGAAGGGAGCATCCGTCCTGGATTCCCTATGGTTCTGGTTTCTATCCCTGGTTCCTATGGGTGCACATCCTCTGATGTAGCCGGATTTGTAAAGTAAAATTGGGATCATGATAGTGGTGGGGAGGAAGCATTGAAGAACTAGAGGAAAGTTATATGTTTCATCATTGCTACACTGCACCCCTCCCTGCAACCCATCTGTAAGGGGATGCCCCCTTACCTACTGATGGATGTTGGATCCCCAATCTGTACTTACAATGATATGATTTTTTAGTTTTTTGATACCTGATCCCTGATCCCTTAGACACCTCGTGGTCACACAGGCTGGTGTGCTTCCTCCATGTGGGCTTTGTTGCATATGAGCTAGATGGTCACTTGTTTACTTTCAAGCCTTTAAGTCCCCAGATGCTATATCTTTTGATAGCCAGCCACAATCAGCTTTCTTCACCACTTTAGTTTATGCACACATTTGTCTTCAAAAAGACTGTTAATATGCAGACAGAAAACAAAACTGGAAAATATAGCAACCATGACTTTGTTCTGGCTTGGTCACTGTGTGACCCTAAATTTCTTAAGCCTTCAAATTCTTCTACCTCATCCATAAATTATGGACTCATGGTATTGTAAGGATAATTATCAAATGCCAACAAGTTGTCTTTTAACTCATGGTACCCATGAGCACACAGTCCTATACCACTTCCATGATTGGTGACAGGTGAGATTGTTATTGTGTTTTCATTTCTGGAAGTAGATCATCCTGCCTTTCTTCCTCATCCGTCTTCATGTGGAAGCTCCTGTGAAACCTTTTTAGCAGCAAAACAGCACACAGCTTCCAGTGACAGGGGTGGCTGCATGTGCAGTGCATTAGCCAGGAATTAACCCTGGCCTCCATATGGAAGAGCCACATTTACCTCTGAAACACTAATATGTTCTGTGTGGGAGGATTAGAACAAATATAGGCAGCGGGTTGTACATAAAACCCACCTGATACAATGTTCTTAGAATGTTCACTAGCCTATTTTTATTAAACTATTAAAACATGTACATAACTCCAGAGAATGTCTCTCGGCAATCTAATCAATCACCGGAGTTTAAACTAGGCACCAGCTCTAGAGAAAGTTCGGCGCCCACTTTGCTCTGACTTCTTCCCAGGTCATCCCTTTGGATCATTTCCAATACCCCAAAACATTCCTATCATCAGCTCTCTACAGCATCAGGTACTTTGCCTCTTTCTTTGTGGAAACATCAGAATCTCAGCACAGCATTCGACACATACTTATTGAAGAGGACGTTAATGAACAAATATCAAACTCTCCAGAAACTGGCTCTGCTGTTAGTCAATCACTCTCTGTTGCTCTCTCTTTGGGTTTTTGTGGTGTGTTTTTTTCCCTGTGATGACCTTTTTTGGAAAATCTCTACTTTCTTCATTTACTCTTCTGCCCACCTATTACACACATACACACACACACACACACACACACACACCTCCCACTTCACTTCTCTCACACCCGATCACTCTTTCAACATAATCTAAATTCTTTTATTGCAACATGGGAGTTTCTTGTGCGCTTAACTTTTGGGTATTGTTCTAGGGGTTCTGAAGAGTCACAGACTAATGTGCCCTATGGCTCTTAATTATTTTTTCTCTCACTTTCTCTCCCCACTCCCCTCAGCTGATTTGCTTGTCCTAGGGATCCTAAAACCTAAAATGGGCTTAATTATTTATGAGTCTGCATGATACTTATCCTTAAGCACTCACAGGGGCGGGGTGATTATAATGATTATAAATACAAAGGACACCACTTTCAAAGGGAGGGAAACCGAATTTTGCCTCATGGGTGGCACTGGTGCTGTGGAGGCAGGTGGTGGGCACAAGGACTTCTCAAGCGTCCTCTGTGACTGTTGGAAACACCTGCCGGTCCCCAGGAAGACTGTCTGCATGTGCTTCCTTGAAAGCAACTACTACCAGTAGAGTTTTCATTTTTTTAATTCTCTTTTCAAGTTGAATCTAAAATGGCAGTCCTAGACATAAAGAGCTATCCAAAATCCTATATGAAATTCTCCCCAAATTTTTAAAAAGTAAAACTCTAGGATAGGGTGGATTTTAGTTCTGATGGTTTCCTCGTCACAAAAAAGGCACATGAGAGTAACTTTAAGTCGCTTTTTATCAGATTAAATCCTCTGTAATTTCAAGCATAGTTATTTTTCTGGGGAAATTTTCATAATTTTAAAAGATATTTTAAGTTTCCATGATGCTAAATTCATTTATTTTTATACTGATTTTTGTTACTTGGTGTCAATTCTTATTCTACTGAATCTGTATGTCATCATAGTTATATATCCATCTATATATCAATACATCACACTGCCCTCCTAAGGATTAATTTCTAATTTAGAGGAGACCATCAGTTAATCAATGCACAAGTAAATAGCAGGATTATTATGTAACCTCATTAGTGTTTTGGAAGAAAATAAACCAGGTGGCATGATAATTCCAAGTGAATTATTCATTTCAAACTCTTTGTAATTATAATAAATAAAAAGCAGACTACTACCCAGGTAAATTAGAATTTCAAATAAACAACAAATAATGACCTAATATAAGTATGCCACATAGAATTGGACATGATGTGTTTTATCTGGAAACTCTAGATTGCAGGTAGAAGAATTATTTCAAAATATATGTGCAGCTAATTATCTATTATGTTGATGTATGTGTGTGCATTTGTTTCCTAGGAAACAATAACAAATAACCACTAGGTAGATACCCTAAAACCATGGAAATTTATTCTCTTTTCATTCTGGAAACCTAATACCCCAAATCATGGTGACAACAGGACCTCATTCCCTCCAAAGACACTAAGTAGGAATTGTTCTTTGTTTCTTTAGGTTTCTGATGACTCCATGCTTTCTTTGGTTTGTGACTGCATAACAAACCTTTTTCCAAATAATTTCAAAGAATCAGGTTTGAACGCAATGATATGGACATAACTGCAGTAGAGGCATCATTCAACCCATCATTGTGGATGCAGCAGCTAAATTTTATGTCAACTTGCATCTGTGTGAAAGTGTAAGAATGGAGTCCAACCTATCAATTTGGTGATGACTTGATGAAGCCTCCTTTTGGGTGTGTCTTTTTCTGTAAGAGACACACTCACAACTTGTCCTTTCTTCTCTTGCCTTTTGCCTTCATCCTTGCTGGGACTCTCTCTGCAGCCCTTTTGAGCCCCTGACCCTGGGAGCCAACCTCGAGCTGTCGCTACCATGTCGTGCTTCCAAAGATCTTGGACACTGGGAACTCTGCATCTACTGATCTGTGATATCTCTACCCACCCCCTTCACCTTTTGGCATCACTGGCCTTTGGCTTTGTGAGTTTGAAGAGGGCTCTGGCTTGCCTTGGACTCATGGACTTCAGTTGGACTGGGCTAGCATGCTTTCTTAATATAAAATTACCTCTTGATATAAAGTTCTTTCTTGTACATATACGAGTATCACTGATTTTGTTTCTTGAGACAATCCAGCCTGACACAGTGGAGAATGAGTAAAACTCAGCTGCTAGTAGACAATCATAAACTCGTGATTCAGTATATGAAGCCTAAAATAACCAAATCTTTGTTTAATGTACTTTACCTTGAGCACGAAATTCTTGTTTGTAAGAGCACATATATTCCACCTAGATCATTTAGTCATTCATTCAACAAACTTGAATTGAACAGTTTTTAGATGACAGAAATTGGGAATGGGGGGCAGCAAAACAGACTGCCAGGTTATGGTAACCTCTCAAAACATAAAATTATTTTCATTGCTACTTGATAACTATAATTTTGCAACTGTTATGAATTGGGTGGTCCCTGTGAAACGGTCATTCAACCCCCAAAGGGGTCATGACCCACAGGTTGAGAACCATTTTCTTATATCAACTCTAATTCATACACCCAAGAATAGCTGCAAACATCTCAAATTCTCTTTGTCTCTATCCTGAACATTCTGGGCCTATGTCTTCTTTTTGGCTTTCTGCTGACATATGAGTCCTGATTTCTTGACTCATGTTAGGCTTCCAAGAGATCAAAAGTCAAGAGATTTCCTTCCGCTTTCCTGCTGAAGTTAATCCTCCCCCTTGAGCACTTCATTTCCTCCCTTGTATGTCTTCCAAGAATTTAAAACAATTATTCCCTCTCCTTGGAATCATCAATGTCTATGATAATGAGGCCAGAGCCTAGTATGGCTTTGAAAGCCATTTTGATGGGGAATGCTCCCTGTTGCATAGTGCCATGACATGTCCTAAATAACAAGTGTTACTAAGCCACACTAATTATGGGCTTTATTGTTCAAATACTTTATTATCAAATGTTATACTGACTACACAGAAACTGAATAATTAATAAAAGATTTGTGAATTCAGGGTAGATATTTAACATTAGCATAGGAAACATTTTAGCCTGGATCTCAGTGCCTATGGGATTAATTGTACAAAAAAAAATGCAAACTAGGAATTAGTGCGGAAATAGTTACTCTAAATGATTAATTATTCTTACATTTCATGTTGCTTTAAATTCTAACATGAAGTGAGTTCTTTTCTACCTTTAGTTGTGCTTAGCACATTCACAAGCTAAAGCTACTCTTCTAGACCCACAATTTTACTTATTAGAAAGTAAGTTAAGCATGCAGACATGATCTATTCCATCTCTGATTCTATATTCAAGAAAGGGGAAATAAAATAAGAATAATAAGTTTGGAATCAAAGTCACAACATACAAAATACATTAAGATATACTTTAAGTTTCTATTTCATCTTACATTAAAACCAAAAATACATTATTTACTAAGGGCCTTCAAAAAATTGTAGGAAATTCCATTATCTTTCAACCCCATTGTTTTAAATTAAATAAAAACTTATATTCTGCTATTCTACAAGATAATCCAAAATCATTGCAATGAGTTATTTCCAGCTCATATTGACTCTGTGAGACAGACCAGTACTATCTCATAGGATTCCAGGGCTATGACTCTTTATGGAAACAGTTTTCTCCTGCAGAGCACCTAATGGGTTTGAACTTCCAACTTTTCTGTTAGCAGCCAAGCACTGAACCACTGCACTGCTGTGATCCTTCTGTCATTAATTAATAAATACAATAAATGAGGAAATAATTAAGTTTTTATATTTTAATTATGTCAGTGAATAATTTTAAGTGGGCCCTTAAAGGCTTGTTCAAATAGAATGTTCCTCAAAATACGGTCTCATACATTTATAGAGGTCTAAGTACAGGCATGTACAGAGGTGAATATATTTACATATGATGATGGGGAAATAGATCTATGTACATATACTTATAAGGTTAGTAATAAGACAACAGATGGGCATTGGACCTACAGGTATTTTCTCCATGCAAGTACATTTTGTTTTTTTTTATTGGCATTCCATGATGCTCATCTTCCGGACATGATCACTGAAGACAAACGTGTGCATAAACAAAAGTGGTGAAGAAAACTGATGGTGCTCGGCTATCAAAAGATGTAACATCTGGAGTCTTAAAGACTTGAAAGTAAACAAGCTGTCATCTACCTCAGAAGCAGCAAAGCCCACATGGAAGAAGCACACCAGCTTGTGTCATCACGAGGTGCCAAAGAACTAAAAATCCTAACATTGCGTGCCCACCTTCCTGGTATGATCACTGATGACAAGTATATGCATAAGCAAATGTGGTGAAGAAAGCTGATGGTGACCGGCTTTGAAAAGATATAGAGTCTGGGTTCTTAAAGACTTGAAAGTAAACAAGCAGTCATCCAGCTCAGAAACAACAAAGTCCACCCACATGGGAGAAGCACACCAGCCAGTGTGACCAAGAGGTGTTGAAGGGATCAGGTACTAGGCATCAAAGAACTAAAAATTATATCACTATAAATGAGGGGGAGTATGTGTTGGCGATCGAAAGCCCATCAATTGGTGAAGCAACATCCCCTTACAGAGGAGTTGCAGAGAGGAGATGAGCCAGTCAAGGAACAGTGTAACAACAATGAAATATGCAACTTCCCTCTAGTTCTTAAATGCTTCCTATCACCCACTAACATGATCCCAATTCTACCTTACAAATTCAGCTAGACCAGGGGATGTACACTGGAGCCAGAAACATGGGGAATTCGGGACAGATTATCCCTTCAGGACCAGTGGTGAGAGTGGTGATACTGGAAGGGTGGAGGGAAGGTTGGGTAGAAAGGGGAGACCAATTATAAAGATCTACATATAACCTCCTCCCTGGGGTATGAAAAACAAGGGAAATAGGTGAAGGCACACACTGAGCAATGGACAATATGACAATATAATGATAATTTGTAAATTATTAAAGGTTCATGGGTGAGGAGGAGGGGGGAGGGAGAGAAAATATGGGGAGCTGATACTGGGGCCCTAAGCAGAAGGAGGATGTTTCGATAATGATGATGACAACAAATGTGCAAATGTGGTCTGCATACAATTGGTGTATGTAGTGATCGTGATAAGAGTTGTGTGATCCCCCAATAAAATGATTTAATTAAGAAATAGGAAATATTGTGAGATTTCCCAGAAGTCTCAGGAGAAAGCCATGCCCACATAGAGGCCTCAATGGCTGCGATATTTCCCTCGTGAAGATGAGAGGCTATCTTCCCCAGTAGTTGGGAGTTATTCTCAGAGATGATGAATCACAGACAAGACAAGATGTCAGCATCTAAGAAACTGGAGGAGCCGGCGAAGAGACCACACGGCTTTGGCCTGATGGAGCCGGAGCTCTGAAGCCGGGGCGGCCATGTGGAGACCTCTGCCAGCGATGAGTGGCATCTGCTGTTGATGGACCCTGAGACCTGGAGGCGAGGTGTCCTGCCAGCGCCAGGATTCTGCACCCACTTACCTGTGACTTTGTGAGTCGGAAGGAGACTTTATAGACTGATTTTGGGCATATGGGTTAATATCGGACTTGTGACTTTGGGCTGGGCTGGGCTGGACTGGGATGCTTTCTCCGTGTCCCATTCCTTTTGTGTATGAACTCTTTCCTTGTATCGATATGCGTGTCTTTGAATTTGTTTCTCTAGTCAACGTCTTTTATCAAAATTCATAAATCACCTGAATCCATATAGGCCTAGAAAAATGTTTCTTGCTTCTTGCATACCTTACATTTGTGCTCAGAAATCAAAATTGAAGATAAAACATGTTTTTGCTGATTTTTACCTGAGTAACTCACTTATAGCAATAGCTAGAGGAAAGGTGGTATGGTGGGGAAAACATGAAGAATGTTAGTATTGCTTGTGTAAAGACCTGATAGTTTGTGCTGCTTCCATTCCGTATCCATACCATTCTACTTGCTTTGTTCTCTGGCTTCAGCTCCTAGCACTTCTTTGACTTGCTCCACCTACCAGTTGTACTGCAGACAACATATCTTTATGGAAATATTGTTTCAGAAAATGGTTTCTCACACCCACCTGTCCCTAGGTTTCATGTATCTCAAGGTCAATCAAGGGCGTAGCTGTCACTCTGGGCTTACCATATAGAAGAAAACAGACAAAATAAGTGTGGTAGTTACATAATCTGTTGTCAATTTGAGAATTAACAGTGAAAGGGTGGAGTTTAGCCTGTCAATCAGAGCACAGTTTGATGACCTCATTTCAGAGGTGTTAAGGTGATAAATAGCTTGCTGGAGGTGGGACATGTGCTGACTCCCTGGGAGACATTGGAACCAACAAGACACATGGAGCTACAATGGAGCCCTGGAACTGAAGGAGCCATGTGGAGACCCCTGCCAGCACTGAGATGCCTCTCTGCTGCCACTGGATCCACAACTCTTTCCACCCACTGGCCTGTAATTATCCTGCTTTCAGCAACATTGCATGTGTTTCGTGAGACAGAAGAGGAATTTATGGATTGGCGTGGTGGCTATATATCGTTTGTTAATTTGTGGCTTAAGAGTGTAGGGTGGAGTCTAGCCTGTCAATTAGTTCATAGCCAATGAGGCGTCTGTGTGGGCATGGCCTACCCCTGAGAATTCTGAGAAAGCCTTTATTTCATCACTGGAGGTGGGAGATATCTCTCTGTCGCTACTTCACTCCCTGGGAGTCATGGAACTACACTGTGCCCTGAGCTGGAGAAGTCTGATGCAATCATACCTCTGAAGCCAGAGTAGCCACATAGAGACCCCTGCCAGTGCTGAGATGTTTACAACACCACTGGATCCAACCACTCTCTACCTACTGGCCTGCAATCATCCTGAATTTGGCATCATTGCATATGTATTGTGAGTCTGAAGATAACTTTATAGATTGGTATCAGACATGAGCTAATATCAGACTTATAGGCTTGGACTGGACTGAGTTGAGATGCTTTATTAATGTACAATTACCCTTTATATAAAACTCTTTCTTAAACACATATGAGTTTCTGTGCATTTGTTTCTCTAGTCTACCGGGATTAACACAATTGCTATCCAACACATGGAATAATACCAGATTTAAGAACTTGTTCTGAACTGGACTGGGATGTTTTCTCAATATTCAATTGCTCTTGTATATAAAGCTCTTTCTTACACAGATATGAGTGTCTCTATGAATTTTTTTCTCTAGTCTACTCAAACTAACACACTAATCTACTTCTACCAAATTAATACTGAATCTTAGCAACCAATAGTACAGAGTATTATACCTCTTTGGGTTTCAAAGGCTGCAAATCCACGAAGTAGCAGAAAATCTTGTCCTTCTGCCTTGGTGCTTCAGTTTCATTTAAACCACTGAACTTGCAGCCCAACTGTAAACTAGTTCAATTGCCACCACAGCTCCTTAACACTGTGGAAGAGGAATGGAAATAAACGGATAAATGACTCAGAACTTAAAGTTGAGCATAACTTGAAGATAATATGTTAAATGACTCCATTTATATGAACAATACTTGTTTCAGGAAAAGAAGCTATCTTTCAGTCAGTTGATCTTTCAAAGGCATTACAAAATATCACTTTATAGAATTGCTTGTAAACTGTAGCTATGACTACAAGCTGAACATCTTTGCTTATGAGTTCTCTCAAAGTCTAATTAGAGATGAGTGCTTACCCGCTCATCATCTGTACCTCCAAATGGAAGGGGTTTGTCAAGATCAAGGAAAATCTACCCAGAAAATGCCAAGCTTAGAAACACACTTAATTAGTGTATAATCATTCTAAGTGCAAGAAGCAAATTAATGTAGATATGCATATGACCCAAAAGGTGAACAAAAGAAGAGAACTATTACTCCTCCTGAAAGATAAGAGATCACAGACAAACCCCCAGCAATGCAGGCTTACTTCCACTCTCAATTTTAAATTTAGTGTGATAATCAGAATGGCAGAAAGCTATTCCCTACTATAAGATGAGATCATCTGTTATCAGGAAATAAGTGTTCCATAAACTAACAGACTCCCAAATTAGTTGCGGAAGTAAGACAAAGAGATATTTATGAATGCATCGGCAAAATGAAACCATTTTACTCAACCCATTCTGTTGCAGGGGATGTGGCTTGAAATAGCTAAATCTTTGCCATTGAATAATTTATGAAAGTTCTAGTACCTCTTGAATAACATAACTTAAACTGAAGTCATTAGAGCACAAAAGGAAGATGGGGTAAAAAAAGGACCCACTTCAAGTCTTCTAACTTCAATATGAATTATCACATAATTATTAGAGGCAATCTAATTTTAATACAATGCAACAGACTCAGCTAAGCCCTGGCTTATGTAGCCAAAGAACAGCATGGAACTACAGAGTTCAAGAACAATTTATGGTGGTTTAGCTTGAACAAACACATCTGGGCCAAGACCTGCTTAAAGCAGGTTAAAAAAAAAGAGTTTTGCCATATTGATACTTTGTTTCCTCAAGCACATTTTGATTCCAGATCAAAAGAGAAGACTTAAATGCAAATGGAAATTGAAACTGACAAACCATGCAAAAACCTACATGAACTGTCATTTTTACTCATTATGTCAGAAAGGACTTCTTTTATGTCACTGACATTCTTATTAAAAAGCTTGTTTCAACTAATGTATTGTAGTTACATAAATTCAGCATTATCATTGTTTCCAAATCTGAGCTCACAAGTTCATGTCTAGAAAATGAATGGAATAGAACTCAAGTCAACTAAGGTAGCTTTTCTACCCTTTGAAAAATAAGGAAAGCCATGTCCCAATAGCATAGTGATCAGTCATCTGGTTAACATTTAACAAATGTCCCCTTCATAAAAAAATCCTAAATTCCTCACATAGTATTTTTTCATCAATGCTACCTCTGCCCCTAAACATATTTGCATTATTGTACTTACCAAAACTCAGCACCATCAAGCCAGTTCTTGTACAGCAACCCTACAGGACAGCATAGAATCTCCCTATCTCTGAGACTGTAAAGCTGTGTGAGACTAGAAAGCCTCTTCTTTCTCCCAAAGAGCAGATGGTGGTTCTGAACTGCTCACCTCATGGTTAGCAGCCCAATGTGTAACCCGCTCTGACTTTGTTTGCATGTTTATTTTAATCCGCATATGTTATTAAATGCCTTGCAATCAGATACTGTTTTAGCCCTCAGTTCATAGTAAGCTGCATACTGAAAACAATTTGTGAATTGACAAGATAGTCAATATTTTCAGGAGAGGAAGGGAAAATGGGCAGTGGGATAAAATTCTGAAAGGATAGAGAAGAAGCATATATATATATATATATATATATATATATGAATAACACAAATTTTTAGACACGACAATCCACTAATGGTCTCCTGGTGACTGTTGTTTCCATGTGTGCTGGTTTTCTTCTTCTATGTGCTCCCCCCACATTGAAGTTGTTAGTGCTGGCTTTCTGCCAATCTTTGAAAGGCGGTTTCTAACCTCCTCAAGCTCTCCACTGCTGCGAGAAATGCAGCCAGCCCTTGCCCCGTCCCATCCCATCTAGCCGGGCCTCTTCCCTGTTTATTACAACAGAGCTACAAGTGATTGTTTATTAACTATGAACAATTCATAGCTTGTAACCAAGTTATTTGCACAAGAGTTCCTTCCAAATCCCCAAATAACTGCAAACAATGACTCCTGTGACCCTCTGTGAGAATTTTCTTCTTTCTTCTCATTTTTTAATAACAAGTCAATAGGAAATAGAGGCTGGAATGGACAGGGAAAAGCCAGGTTTCTTTGCCACAGACCTCTGCCCAGACTGCTTCAAACAAGGCACTCTTCCTCCTGTTGGTGATCACAGACTGGAGTTGCAAAGGGGAGGCTCTCACAGTGGAGCGAAAGCCAAGCCTCAGATGGGCCTCCAGCCACTGGAATGCAAACACAGAAGCTCTTCTGTGAACAAATCTGGAAATTAAAGCTTGGGCCCATTGTACACCCTGAGAATGTGATCTCATCACCCCACACGACCTCTCTCAGGACTTAATTTTGGCATTTTCTATTTCCACACCTTCTAATTGTGGAATTTCCTTTCATTTTCATTCCCCTCAGAGCTAAACTCTGATTAAACTAATACGTATGGTTTCTAGGATTTTGAAACAGCGCTCTCCTGGTAAGAATCTACTTAGACAGTAAGCCAGTCAGCCCTCCCCAGTTTTCCCAGGCAGAAATAGAAAGGGCAGTACCTCGGCAGGCAATTAATTGACCCAGACTCCCTTGCATTTTCCCTCCTATGTGAAGACAAGACAAAAATCCTGGCAACTACAGGCTGGATGTCAATTTACCACTAGCTCAGCACATTCCAAGTTAATGTTCTTAGTTTCTGAAAGTTAGCACAATGTTAACATATTATTTACATCTCAGAGATAATCTTACTTTCTAAAACTTAATTAAAACTCTTATTTACTTATTTTTTTAAGAGAAAAAGCACTGGTTACTGTTTAAGTAAGATTTACAGGACTTTGCTTTTTCACGTTGACACCCTAATGTTTCAGAGAAATGGCAGCTGGCAGGGGGACACGGTCACAGGGAGACTTGCACATCCGTACTAATAACCAAACCACTCAAATGGCCCTTGACTTCCTGTGTAGTCACTTGAACATACAGGCTTTTCCCTACCTCTGCCTTCTTCCCAGTAATCTTAAAGCTCAAAAGAAAAGTGTTTTGTCTTTGCCTGAATTTTTCTTTGTCATTTGGCCAAATCTAACACTTTCTTATATTCAAGGAAAGAAAAGAGATACCGTTCCATCTTTGTTAACATTTCTCTCTCTCCAAGTGGCAGTCATATGCTTATGCTAATTTCATGATTGAGATGTAGGGGTGGAGTCTAACCTGTTAATCTGGAGATAGCCATTGAGTAGCCAATGAGGCCTCTGTGTGGGCATGGCGTTCTCCTGATATGTCTGGGAAATCTCACGATATTTCCCTCGTGGAGATGAGAAGCTATCTGCCCGGTTGTTGGGAGTTAGTCTCAGAGATGATGAATCACGGACAAGACAAGATGGCAGCATCTGAGGAGCTGGAGAAGCCACACAGCCTTCTCCTGATGGAGCCAGACCTCTGAAGCTGGAGAGGCCACGTGGGGACCCCTGCCAGCGATGAGTTGCTTCTGCCACCACTGTATGCTGTTGATGGACCCTGAACCCTGGGGAGACCCCTGCCAGTGCTGGGATTCTGCACCCACTGACCTGTGACTTCGTGAGTCGGAAGGAGACATTATAGACTGGTCTCGGGCATATGGGCTAATATCGGATTTAGGACTTTGAAGTGGACTGCATTGGGACGCTTTCTCAGTGTTCCATTCCTTTTGTATATAAACCATTCCCATATCCATATGTGTGTCTATGTATTTGTTTCTCTAGTTTACCCGGACTAACACACTGCATATTTACTTTTATGCACCTTTTATGCACTTGTGCACCTGCTATTTTATGACAGTGTCTAGTCAGTCCAGGCCCAGTGATTATAATAGAAAACAGGAGAGATGATGTCCTTTTTCTCTCTGCTTCAATGGAGGTCTGTTCAAGAAGTTTTGACTTCTGTGAAAATAAATAAACAATTCAGAGAATGTTATCAAGCTTGAGGGGGCCACCTTTGAAGATGTGAGCTGATACATAAAGGACCAGATGACCTGGTGAAAATGAGATTAGGAACCAAGCATCCCAGGAGGTAGAGAAAGTGGCAAGTGGCAAGTTCAAAGGGCCTTGAAATCGGGAATTAGGGTGATTGATTGATGAGCAGAAAGGCCATTGGGGTTGAAGGTTAATGAACAATGAGGCAAATAAAACAAGATAATGCTAAAACTACAAGCAGAGGCCAGAATATGAAAGTCTTTAGTGATAAATTTGCATTTTATTTTAATGGTAAAGGAAAGGCACTCTAACTGGTATATGATTTTAAAAGAATGCATTTGCCACTGTGTGGACTACATAAAAATGGAGAGACTGTGGAAATGAAAGTCATTTTAAAGGTCATCATGTGAAATGATAGTGGCTTGTCTAAGTGGAAGGTGCAAAAGTAGAGAACTTTTTTAGATAGAGGTTTCCAGACTTAGTGATGGAATGGCTTACAGGCAATGAGTAAAAAGGATAATTCAATAACAATATACTGAGTAGGTTTTCTACTACTACAAGGCTACCCAAACCCAAAGCACTGCTGATTGAAACCCACCATGGCCCTAAAGGGCCCTAGAACTATTTCTTCAGACTTCCTAGACTAAGTCTTAGCAAGAACAGAAAGCTGCTGGTGCGTGTTTTGGAGTTAGCAGTGACCTAACCACTATACCACCGGGCCACTTGACTACAGCTAACAGATGAAGGAATTTGGCCTGGAAAATTAGGGATTATGTGAACATTTTATAGGTGAGCTTTATTATTAAACCTTCAAAAAGGAAAAGTCAAATAAGCAGGTATGGATCTCCAAACAGTGAGTAGAGTTACAAATGTAAGTCCAGGAATTACCTATCTATCGTCATTGTTGTTTGTTGTGTACTGACAAGTTGATTCTGATTCATGGCAATCCTCCATGACAAGGTAAAATGGTACCCTAAGTCAGGGTGCACCAGGAGGAAATATCTCCAGGCACAGATCATCAGGTCATCTCTCCCTGAGAAGTTAGTGGATTTAAATCACTGACCTTTTGCTTAACAGCTGAGCAATTCACCATTCCACCACCAGGACTTTTTTTTTAAGGTCATTAGTTCATGGCAACCATCAATTTGAGGGAAAAATAAAGGTTTTCTACTCCCATGTGGAATTACAGTCTTAACCCATAGCCTCAGTTCTACACTGCCCTATCGGGTAACTGAATTGTATTTGATTCAATGGAAGTGAGTTTTGTTATCAATGATACGTCAATTAGCCCTACTGGCATAGTGGTTTATGCATTGATCTGTAAGGTTAGTTCTCAAAACCAGCAAGACACTCCAATAAAGATGAGGCTTACAGATTCATAGTCTTGGAAACCCAAAGTTTTACTCTATACATGTGGTCATGGTGAGTTGGAACTGGCAGCAAGGGCTTTGGGGGGATTTTGTTTGTTGAGTTTAAGATGATATGTAAAGTAATGGAAACCCTTGTGGAAAGGGAGGTTATGCATTGAGCTGCTAACCACAAGGTCAGTAGTTCAAAGCCATTAACTACTCTGGCATTTTCTACTAATACAAAACATTCCCAACACCGACAGAAGCTCCTTGCCTTGAGTCGATGCAGACTCTCAGCCATCCTGAAAAGCAAGGTAGAACAGGCCCTGTGGGTTTCTGAGACTGTAACTCATTATGGGAGACAAATGCCTTATCTTTCTCTCTCAGAGCTGCACAAAAACTACAGTCTCACAAACTAATAGTAGCAGTTCTACTTTACCCTTCAGGGTAGCTTAGAATGAAATCATCAACTAGGTGACAGTGAGCAAAGCAATGAATGGGCGGGTCGCCTAGATAGAGTATGAAAAGAGTCTCGACCCAAGTCCTGAGGACTTTAGAGTAGGAGGAAGAGAATTCAAGAAAAGAGAGGCAAATGCAGAAACAGGAAATCCAAGAATGAGTGTAGCGAATGGGCCATAGTTTGAGGACCCCTGAAATACAATATAGAATGAGATCTCATGGTCGTTTCCTGTAATCGATGCTTTCCAAAGCACTTGCCTTCCAACAAGCAAACCTAGCTTGCGTCTCTCTGCTCTAATCGGCTTGCAATACAGGAACTTCTCCTGGATCCCAGAACCTGTTCCTAGATCACTGGATGTCATGTTCAGTGGCAGTTTAAAAAGCTCTTCTTTAGGGTGTTTCATAATATTTCTTTTACCCAAATGTTTGTTTTATTCTTTTGTGGAAATGTTCACTTCAGAATTTTGTGGAAATGTTCACTCTCTTAATTACACTTATTCTCTGCAACTCCTTCAAACATTTACTCTTTGTTCCAACATCCTGAGTTGCACGTGAACCATCAAAGTTGATTGTATGGATAGTGCTCCTATTTGCTATGTGTATATTTGATATGAAATAGGACGTCAACGTTACTTCCAGGAGCCAGAAGAATTTTCCTTAGAATTTCTACAGCCATGTGAATGAAGCAAAGGAATTGGGAGTAAATCAGGCCATGGTGTGAAGCATGTAAAATTTAGCAAGCTGCTTACATCACTATGGTAATAGGAGCCCTGGTGGCAGAGTGGTTGATAATGTATTTCTCTGCTGGCTGACAGGGAAGGAATTCTAGCCCACCAACTGCTTCACATGAGCCAGACACGGAGATTTGCATCCTTGAAAACCCTGTGCAGCAGCTTTACTCTGAAAGATAGGGTCCCAAGGAGTCCTGATGGGGACGTGGCTACACATTGGGCTACTCCCAGCCAGTCCACAGCAGAAAGGTGATGCTTTCCATTTCCATAACGAGCTACAGTCTCGGAAACTCACATGGGCAGTTCCAGCCTGTCCCATGGTGTCACCATGAATCAGAATCAATTTGACAGCAGTGATTTGGTTTATGTGGTATAGGGAGCTTGAAGTTATTAATGACTGTAATTTAGTAAGCATCCACTCTTTTCAATGATTTGCCTAGACCACCTCTGGCTGTGGGGGTAACCAGTCCCCTCAACTACATCATGGGTCTGTTAGGCGCCATCACATGGTTACGACATGTAAAAATTGCAGTAGAGAATAGGAGAGATAGGAGAGACAGTAATATTACATGGTATCATGCTCACCTCCTGAATGACCATGATCTCACCTGCCAGGTCTGCACACTGCACACAGAGGGCAGGAGAAGTCTCTTTCTTTATTTCTAGGCAAAAACCATATATACTTTAGGGGTGTGACAACAGATAGCCACACATGTCCCAGGACAGGGATGTGCAATAGGCATGCACATAACAGAGGGGATACACAATAGACATAAGCATGGCAGAAGGGGATGAGATAGGGATGTACAAATACAGGTAGGGGAGGGACTAGGGATATACATGTGACAAGATGAGCGGACCCAAGACTCAATATGGCAGCCTAACCTTGGTCACCCTGAGTGAACTTGACCTCCCTGGTCTTTCCTCCAGAAAAACAATCTCTATCCTTATCAGAAGGGAGTGGACCCTACATAGGATGGGACAGACTTTACCATCTGCTTGCTCTAGATAGCTGACAGCCCTCAGAGAGGGCAACCTCTGACCTGCTTTCATTGACCTCCAAGTGTTTGCCACGAGCAGCTAGCATGGGCATATATTCGGGGGAGACAACTTGGGAGAAATCTTTCTGTATCCCACAACCTCCCCTTTCGTTATGCATTCAATTCAAAGGCGCTACAGTGGCTACATGGTTATTTTCTATACATTGAAAGCTGTCAAGACAAAATTGATGACATTATTAAAGTAGCCAAGTCAAAAATTCAGACTTGTGGCAAACATTTTGAATCCAGGATCAGGGGAGGAAGCCCCCCTGTCCTCATCTAGTATTGGGGGGAAGGTGTGAGAGGAGTTGGGTGCCTCAACAGGAAGAGATAGATCAAATAGGAATGTATGCTTCTACAGAGACAGAATCAACCACGTGCTCTGTTTAAGGCAGCAGAGCTTTAAGGGGGCAAACTGTAGAAATGATAGTTAATGCTGGAAAAGGTACTTGGACTGTATCTCTAACTTTCTGAAGTGGCAGAATACAGTTTTCCAGATTCCCTTTGTACTAGTCAGGGAACAAGTCCCAATCATATTTCCCTCAGAGTTAGTTTTCCACATCTAGCTATAGCTACCGTTTTACAGATATGGTACCTGAGGGTGATAAAAGAAAGGAACATAATTCTAGCCACATAGTGACCTAAACTAGAACAAAAAGTAATACCCTTACATCTTACACCAAAGTTCACCAGACAATGGACTTTGGATTCTTGATGTAAACTACAGGCTCCAGAAAACCTACCTAAGCGGACTGCATTCAGTTTTGACAGATAGTAAACACTAAATAATTGGAATTTTTCTGTTTTCAAGGTCTCTCTTCCCTTCCATATTTGATAATGGTAGAGAAGAAACAGAAATGACTAGGCATTCTGAAAATTTTGCTCTGGAAACAGTCTTCCAATGAAAGTATTCTTCCTACTTCATAAGTGAAAAACGTCTAACTGTGGTAATCTTGCTAAGAATGTACACAATTTCCCACTGCTTCCATATGAAAGAGATCTGGCTAGGATGACAGGTGCATCCATTTATTTGACCAACATTTGAGCACTTAGTGTGTGTCTGAACCTATCCTGGGTCCTGGGGTTATCAATTTATAAGATAAAATTCCCTCCCACAAAGTTGTCAAAATTATTGCCTGGTGGAAGGGCACAAACAGTAGATAAACGAGGACACATGAGGACACAATGAACACAAACCTTCATGGGGACACATGTGAGCATGACTCCTTTCCTTGCTTGTGAATATATTTGTGGAGCATGGAAGAAGGGCAACGTTTTAGCTATAAAAAGTTGCCGGCTTTTTCAGACCTCTCTGGAGTGGACTTTCAGGTACACAGATGCTCAAACTTCAGAAAGAACTTGGAAACATATTTCTAAGTAGAACGGTAAAAAGAAGAAAGACATTCTACAACAGTCTAAATTCAGCCTAACGAGATTATAGGAGCTCCTTTTCAAGCAGAACTTTATGGCCCTCCATCTCTTCAGCTTTTTTTATGCCTCCAGACAAAGACACTAAAAAAATAAAACATTTTTATCTGCTTTTATAACCTATGGGCAAGTACCTACAGGGAATTTTCATTCTTTTTGCCTTAAAATTCACTGGTATTGCTTCTCTCTTTTCTTGATGCTCAATTTCCTTCTTTGTGACTAGTAGTATCAAGTTATCTCTATCCCTGTGAGAAGGACAAAGGTCAAGGCTAAGATTGTTGAATCTGTCAGGGAGAGAAGTCATAAAAGGTCTCAAACCAACCTTGGCAGCTATTTTTCCAAAGTCAAAGAAGAAAGTGAGAGGAAAACCAATAACATGGAAGCTGATACAAATCGGGACCTAACATTTTACATACCTCAGAAAGACCATTATTTGGTCTTATAAGACCGGGTATGAGAACCTTGGGACTCTGGAGTCATCATTTTGCTATAAGGGTAAAATAGAAGAGCAATAGTCTAAAGCATATAACAAAGAAAGCATTTATGTGAGACTTCTTTGTGATGATGTTTTTATAGTAAAGTTTTTTTATTATTATTTCTAAAAGGGGTTAGTAAGTGACCAACTTCCACCAGAGTTAGGTTGCTCAGTGCTCTGCATTTTATGCAGCAAATGAAAAAAATAAAACTCCTTTGACCTTGCTAATCTTCTTTAAATCTCCCTCCTGCTAAAATACAAGCAACAAATGACTAGTCTACCTAAAATACCAACTACAACTTAATTCATAAAGCACATGATCTTTCTGATAAAATATTCCAGTATAATAGAGTACTGTAGCTCTTACACAGTTGTAGCACTGAAAGTTTGCTTTATAATTTTATAAATGCACCCCTTATTATAATAAAACATATTCCCTCTTGAGTACATGTTTTCAATAGCTTAATTCAAATTAGAGAGTGGATAAAGAAATCAGAGTCATATTTTGATCATTATAATAAAACTATTCTTGTAACTTAATTGGAAATGGAGTGATATTGAGGGAGTCTATAAAGGAATTAAACAAAGCATTGATATTCTACTTAACTGAGCTCATATAGCACTATCAATGTTTATACTTAAGTATGTATATTGGTATTTTTGTTTCAAAGTTTATATTTACTAAAAAAAAGTCAACAAGATATAAACTCCACATGGTCTTTACAAATTCTTTCCATTTTTCTAAAAGGCATAACCAGAAAATAAGAAGTTTTCTCTATACTAAATATTAGTCCTTTGTAAACATTACTGAATTTCCCATTTTCCAGCTGGAAGGACTAAAATGATGTTCTTTTGCTTCTTTCTGGGCTAAGTACACCAATCTTAAAATAACACTAGTCTATTGTTCTGAGAAGATATTGTGTTAGGCAAATGGTGCTGTAAAATATGTTAACTAAATGATAGCAGAGTAAAGAGAAGTTACAATAATTTTAAAAGATAATTAACCTGTCATTTTATAATAATAATATACTTAATTACTTAATTGCTAGAGTTTTCTGGAGAGAAAGGCACAGTAATGGAGGCTGGGTTTGATAATCCACTCAATAGACAACTTGACAGTTGCAATATTAAAGGATTTTGTGAACAAAATACAGAAGGATGCAGGAATCATCAAAAAACAATGGAAAGAATACACAAAATACAGAAGGATGCAGGAATCATCAAAAAACAATGGAAAGAATACACTGTACCAAAAAAGGACTTGTTGACTTTCCACCATTTCAGGAGGGAGCATATGAGCATGAACCAATGTTGCTGAAGGAAGAAGTTCATGCTTCACTGAAAGCATTAACCAAAAACGAGGCTTCAGGAATTCATGAGATACCAACTGAAATATTTCAACAGTATGATGGAGCACAGGGAACACTTACTCCTCTATTCCAGGAAATTTGGAAGACAGTTAGTTGGTGAACTGACTGGAAAAGGTCCATATTTGTACCCATTCCAAAGAAAAGTGACCCAATAGAATGCACAAACTATAAAACAATATCATTGATATCACGTGCAAGAAAAATTTTGCCTAAAATAATCTTAACAGTTGCAGCAGTACATTTATAAGGAGCTGCCAGTTTCAGGCCTGGCATGGAAGAGGATGTGGAACAAGGGATATCATTGCCAATGACAGGTAGACCTTGGCTCAAAGCAGAAACTACCAGAAAGATGTTTATTTGTATTTTTTTGACTTTGTGACAGCATTCAACTGTATGGATCATTTAAAAAAAAAAACTATGGATAACCTTAAGAAGGATGAGAATTCTGGAACATTTCATTGTGCCCATGCAGAACTTGTACATGGATGAAGAAGCAGGTGTACAAACAGATTAAAGTATACTGTATGGTTTAAACTCAGGAAAGGTCACTTTGTTCTAATAACTTGGCATTATGTGATGCTGACCTTCCTGACATGATGGCTGGAGACAAGATTGGTGGTGCATATGCTAATGTGGTGGAAAAAACGGATGGTGCCCGGCTGTTAAAAGAAATAACACCTGGGGTCATAAAGGCTTGAAGATAAACAAGCAGCCATCTATCTGGGAAGCAGCAATCATATTGATGGAAATGAGGGGACTCAGACTGGAGAACTGAACCCCATCTGTAGAAAATTGGACATCCAGTCACAAAAGGGTCACAAGAAAGGGACAAGTCATCTAGGGTGCAGGGTGGCAGCAATGAAACATACAATATTCCTCTATTTCTTAAGTGCCCACATCCCATTTTCATGACCCCAGTTCTATCTTACAAATCCAGCTGGGCTAGAGCATGTATACTAGTACAGATAAGAGATTTCAATACACGGAATCCAAGACAGATGAACCCTTCAGGAACAATAATGGGAGTAGCAATAACATGAGGGTAGGGGAAAGATGGGGGGTAAAATGGGGAACCAATCACAACAATTGACTTATAACCCCACCGCCCTCCCCAGGGTGAAAAACAACAAAAACATGGGTGAAGGGAGGCAGGAAACAATGAAAGATATGAAAATAATAATAATAATTTACAATTTATCAAGAGTTCATAAGCATGAGGGAAGGAGGGGAAAAAGAGGACCTGATACCATGGACTCAAATAGAAAGAAAATGCTTTGGAAATGATGATAGCAACATATGTATAAATGTGCTTGATATGGCTGATGTATGAATTGCTATAAGAGCTGTAAGAGGTCCCAATAAAATGATCTATTAAAAATGTTTTCAAAATCAGGAAAGATATGGGATTGGCTTATATCCTCTTGCCATATTTATTCAATCTATATGCTGAACTAATAATCAGAGACACTGGACTATAGGAAGGGAAATTCCACATCAGGATTGGAGGAAGGCACTGCCTTGCTTGCTGAAAATGAGGACTTGAAACAGATGTTGATGAAAATCAAGGATTGAAGCTCAATGCAAAGAAGACCAAAGTACTCACAGATGGATTAATAAGTAATGCAGAAAAGGATTTTCTAAAATTATCAAGGATTTTTGTCTCATTTTGATTCATTTTCAATAAATACACATGGAAGCAACAGTCAAAACATCATAAAATGAATTTCATTAGATAAATCTACTACACAAGACCTCTCTAGAGTATTGAAAAGCAAGGATGTTATTTTGAAAACTAAAGTTTCTGATTCAAGCCATGGTTCTTTCAAATGCCTTAAATGCATGTGAAAGTTGGACCTTGAATAAGGAAGACTGCAGAAGAAGAGATGCATTTGAATGCGGTTCTAGTAAGGAGCCTTGCAAGGACCATGGACTGCCGAAGGACAAATAAGTCTGTCTTGGAAGAGGTATGGCCAGAGGGATGGTGATATTTTGTCTTCCATGTTTGGGACATGTTTCTGGAGAAGGACATCATGCCTGGTGAAGTGGAGGGCAGTGTAAAAGAGGGAGGCTCTCAAGGAGATGGACTGACAGTGGCTGTAACAATAGGTTCAAGCACAGGAACACTTGTGAAAATGGCACAGTACTGGGCAATATTTCCTTCTGTTGTACATAGGGAGAGGTAGAGGTGGAGGCACAGTAAGGAGACGCAGCTCAGTCAGAAATGAAAAGTACAGAAAGACTTTATTAGGGGAAATAACTCCCAGTAGGTTAAAGGTTAGGGTAAGGTAAGGAAACAAAAAAAAAGGGAAAAAACATTAGGCTAAAGAAGCCGTGCCCGGTATTGGGCAGTGGGATATACACAGGGTTTGAGCTACAGACGTGTGAGTTGATAAAAAGAAAAAGGAGGTTTCTTGTGCTACGTTTGTTAAGTGTGGGGTTTGGAGATGACCGGTTAACAAATCATCTCTTTTTTCAAACTGCTCCCCAGAATGTTAATGGGTGGGGAGGGGAGGGAGATAAGCTCTGTGAGATGCCAGAAGCAGGGGTCACACTGTTCAGCAGGTGTTTATTTCCTTCTTATGAGACTGGAGCAAAGGGGTGCAAGGAACTGCCTGGTCTGGGGCTGCCTGATCAAGACCTGGCCCAAACACATAGGGTCACTGCGAGTCGGAACCGACCCCTTAGCACCTGCCAAGAGAACTGCATCATCTCTTTTCACAGAGGTAGTCAATTTAATGTTTGTGTATTCCATCTGGAGATGTCGAAGTGTATAATTGCCCTTTGTGTTGCTGGAAACTGTATTTGCAGTGAAAAGTAGTTGATCTTGAGGATTTCTATCATTCAATCTCCAGGTTTGTTTTTCTTACTGAGGCTCTATTTTCCATTCCATGCTCTTTGATGCCTACTTTTGCATTCCGATCATCCACAATTATCAGTGCATACTAATTGCATGCTTGATCAATTTCAAACTGAAGAGTTGGCAAATACTTCAATTTCTTCATCACTAGCTTTTCCTGGTTGATGCATGGATTTGAGTAATAGATTTCTTTGTAGTTAGATAGTGTTATCTTATCATAGAATTGAATTTAAAGGTAAATCTTGAAATGCCTATTTTGACAAGGGATGTGGTGTTGTTCCTCTTTCATTTCTTATTCCAGCACAGTAAGCCGTATGACTGCCTGACTCAAAATGGTCAATACCAGTCCATTTCCACTCATTAATGTCTAAGACATAGATTTTTATGCATTCTACTTCCTTTTTGATGGTTTTAATTTCCCTAGATACATATTTTGCATATTCCAATTACCAATTATTAATAGACGACTGCAGATGTTTCTTCTCACTTTGAGTTGTGCCCCATCAGAAAACAAAGATTGCAAAGACTTTACTCCATTATAAGCCTTTATGGTTGACTCTACTTTGCATGGCTTCTCACACAAGGGGCTCATCTTCTGGGATTCTGTCTCACAATGTTCTGCTGCTACTCATACAGTATTCAATGAACAGCCTATTCCTCACTATCATTCTGTTTTTAGCCTGGAACTCAGCTGAAACTTGTTTATTTTGGGTCACCTGCTGATATTTGAAATACCAGTAATATACTGTCTAGCATCACAAGTCATGATAAACTGACACACAAGTAGTGTTGGTATAATAGAAGATCAGAGGAAGGTCTTGAATCGGATATATTGACACAGTGGCTACAAAAATGGACCATGACTGAGAATGGCACAGGACTGGGCACTGTTTTACTCTGGGTTGCTGTGAGTCAGAATCTACTGGGCAATACCTGATGACAGCAACCTACATGGGACCAGGTCATCTGGACTTTCTCCCATGAATCTGCTGGAGGGTTCAAATCACCAGCCTTAAGAGTGAGCATGTAGCCATTGCATCAGCATGACACCCTCCCCCCTAATTTTTTCCCTATGACTTTCATAGACATTTGTGTTAGTCCAGGTAGACTAGAGAAACAAATTCATAAACACACATATGGATATAAGGGAAAGCTTTATATACAAGAGGAATGGAACATTGAAAAATCATCCCAACCCAGTCCAAGCTCATAGTCTGAGATTAGCCCATATGTCTATAAAGTCTCCTTCTGACTCATGAAGCACATGCAATGACACCAGGGCAATTACAAGTCAGTGGGTAGAGAGTCTTGTGTGTCCAGTGGCAGTAAAAGCAGTAGAAGCATCCCGGTGCTGACAGAGGTGTCCCCATGATTTCTTGTTTCCCAGACTCAGGGTCCATCAGCAGTATCCAGTGGTGATAGAAGCATCTCAGCATTGGTAGGGGTCTCCCCATGGTTCTCCCAAGCATCTCAGCACTGGTAGGAATCTCCACATGGCTTCTCTGGCCCCAGAGGTTTGGTTCTATCAGGGTAAGTCCATGGGGCTTCTCCTCCAGCTCCTCCAGTCTCCAGAACTCAGGGTTTATATCATGCTGCCATGCTGTCTTGTCAGTAGACCATATCCAAGAAGTCTGAGTCAAGTCTCTCTTCTCCAATTGGGAAATACTATGAGCCTTTCCAGAATTCTCAGGAGAAAGCCATGCCCACACAGAGGCTTCATTGACTATCTCCACATTGACAGACTAGGCTCTACCACTACACTTCCAGTGCTGAAATTGACATAGATCAGTGACTGTCATAACACTCCTAATCTGTACATCCACGTCCTCTGCCTGAATGGAAGAAAATAGTAATAATTACAACTGTGAACTTGTTTTTATGACCTAAGACATAAGAAACCTCCTCCTCCGTATACTCCTTACCTCTTTCAAAGCATGCAAATATTCCTGCACTGCACTTTCTTTTTTTAATTAATCATTTTATTGGGAGCTCTTACAGATGTCATAACATTCCAAAATTCAAATGAATCAAGCATAATTATACAATTATTACAATCCATTTCAAATCATTTTCTTTCCTTTTTAACTCTTTGATATCAACTCCCCTTTATTCCCTCCCTTCAGAATCCCCAATTAAGTACCCAGAGGCAGCCTACTTGTTCAAGTCAGCCTCCTTTGAAAAAGCACTCAGCTTTACTTGCTCAGCAGCAAGCCCTGGTGGCATAGTTTTTAAGCATTGGGCTACCAGCTGCAAGGTCGGCTTTCAAAACTCCCAGTTTCTCTGAAAGAGAAAGATGAGGGTTTCCACTCCCATAAACAGTTACAATCTCAAAAACCCACAGGGGTAGGTCTAGCCCATCCAATCTGGTCACTATGAGTTAATATCAACTTAAGGGCCAGACTTTTGCTTGTTCTATAGGTTGAGAAGTCCACCATTCTGCCCCCATGTTCTGACTCCTGGTTCTGCTGCCACTCATCTGATGTCATAAAGCTGTTGTCTGGGTCCAGGAGGTTCACTGCTTAGAGATCTTAGGTTGAGCTTTTGCCAGTAATGAGCTCCCTCCTCATGCTTTTCAAAGGGTTCATTTTATACACAGCAGGATGGCACTCCAGAGAATCCTATTCGAAATTACTCACAGGTGCACCCATTAGTGCCTTCCAATACCTTTTGACTGGATTTTGTTTAAAAAAAAAAAGGTGTTTTGGTGGGAGATTTTGACTAGAAGAGCCACATTAAATAATCCATTGACCTTGAAAATTTTGATAGATTTTTGTCAAAAGACACAGGAAATAGGGGCTTAGATGAGGTGTTTTAGAATACAAAAGAGACTACAATATCAAGTGCAATTTAAAGAGAACGTTTATTGAGTTGTAAAAGGGACAAAGACAACACAAAGATAGAGACACAACATCTGGATGAGGGAAGCCATTAGCATGAGGTTAAAATGGTGTTCAATATTCACAGTTGAAACGCCACTTAAGGGCTGAGCCCTGGTGGTGCAGTGGTTGTGCACTGGACTGTGACCCACTGGGATGGAGGTTCAATTCCAGCAGCAGTGCCACAGGAGCAAAGGCTGGGCCTCCTACTCCCACCACCAGAGGGCAGTGATGCCCAAAAAACAAAAAACAGAAATACCAGTTAAATAGTACCTGCAAAGAAAAGGAATTGTTACAAATCCCTGATGGCTGGAAGAACAATACATCACAATTACAGGTGGAACAACAGGCACAGGAACAGAGCCATGAAAAGTACACATAGAAGGACATAAGATTGATCCAGGGCCTTCCAACCAATCCTGTCAAGGCACTACTGATAGGACATGACTATGTGATAAACAGTATTGTCCATCAAGGAAACACCAAGGCAAGTCCTTGGATGAGATGGAGAGGTGTGGAGATAATACATCTTTTCCAAAACATCCTCCCTGAGGGCAAGAATATCTACATCCTTGGTCGATGATCAGAAGGAATTCAAGGGAGGCTTAATCTACAAGGAGGTTCTGCAAATGAATTTTGGGTTTTCACTGTCATCTATATTATTCTACAAATGGTGCCAGAAAAGTTATGCCGAGGATTTCTATCCCTCCCCCACATTCAGCAATATGCCTGATCGTTTTTAAGGATAGCAAGGTCTGTCCTATATGAATTCCATTGATAACCTCACCCCACAACCCTACAGTCCTGATCTTGCACCTCTGAACTTCTTTTGGTTCCTATACCTCCAGGAACATTGAAAAGGGAACTGAGTCCCTTAAGGTTGTCAGAGCTATCTCTTTGATGTTGTGTAAATTGCAGAGCACAGACTTCATTAGGAAAGTGTTAGAGAGATGGAGGATATGTTGAAAAACAATAGCTACACATTTTGATTTTTTGGTGGGGCAAACGTTTCTGTGATTTTTTTCCTAAGGTAAATTTTTTAATTTGTATAACTTTCTTATTTACTCTACCTAATTACCTTCTTAGTTTTTTTCATTCAATTTTCAGCTATCAATAGCTGAATGCATTAGCTCCCTACTGTATGTCATTCAGAGATAGATAAAAGACAGGGTAAATAAAGCACAAGGAATTAAAAGTTATATAAAAAAGTAAATAGATTATGATAATTTACTATGAAGAGTAGTGTCATCAGAAAAAGTGCAGGGTAAATATATGAGAGATAGGAAAAATAAAATCCTTGAGCTTCATAAGGCTGAGGGATTCAAAAGGACAAATATAAGACATAATTCTTGTAGAAAGGAGGAATAAGATGATATCACACAAAAAGGAAAAATATGTCTAATTAAAATACTTATCTGTTTATTTCCTGTGTTGAGGAGGTTTATTATGCCAACATGGTCACAGAAGATTGGTGGGTCTGTTGTGACGGCACGGCCAATGAACACATGGGATTAATTGAAGGGCAGATATAGGAAGGGCTCGGCAAGTCCCGCCCTCTCTCTTGCTTCTGGATCTTTGGACCAGAGAGCTGCCTTGTTCGTCCTGTGCCTCGACCTGCAAGCAACATTACCCGTGGGACACCTAATCGTGGACTGTGTTGCTGTGAGTTGAGGATCCTTCAAGCCCTACTTTATCACACTCCTGGGATATACATCTCTTGAGCTGGGGACTGTTGGACTTTGTCATCTGGCTGATTGTTGGTGATCTGCTCTGCTGTTTGCTGCCTATAACCAGATAGCCTGGATTGCTCTAAAGAGAACTAGTCAGCGGCCCTCAAGACTTGAAGGACTGCCAGTCTTCTAGCTGCCTCACGCAAGTGAGTGGCACCGAGCAATCTGTATTACTTTATAGTTAACTTTTTCTTTCTTATCTTATATACCTTTCTTAATATATAAATATATAAAAAGAACTACTAGTGTTCTAAATTTTATTTCTCTAAGAGAACCCTGCCTGACACATTTCCCAAATTACATACTTCATTGTGTGTCCAGTAAAAAGTTCCACTTGAAATCCCATTTTGAATTTCAGTGATAACTTGTATTAGACTAAGTCTCTGAAAGATACAAAAAACTACTTGAAGTCACCGAAGAGCAACCATAGCTGGCAGAGACTAGAGATTAGACCCTTGAAAGCCACAAAACTATGTTCACTGGGTTAGGTCTACATTTTCACAGCTTTTTTCCCTGGGAGTACTTCCTGGTTAATATTTGTTTTAGAGTGGCTAGAACTCAAGAAGAAAACATATGACTGAGAAGACAGAAAATTGAGCAAAGGGCATTCAGAAGGAAAGAACTAGAGAGAAGAAAGTCTTCAAAATATACATCTGCAAGTCAATTCCTTTAAAATGCTTGGCTGACCTGTGAACAGTCAGGATTCATTCCATTGAGTGCAGAAGAAAGAAACAGCTGGAAGTTTGAAAAATTTACTGAACAACATGAGGGGGAGAAATTTTTGAGTTTTAGTGCTGTCAAAGTAAAAATTCGTTCCAGAGATGTATTATAGAAATTTTAAGACAAAGTATTCAGAAATTCAAAATGACAAGTCAATAACTGAATAATATTACTATATTAAATAATTGCTATTAACAAGAAAATAGTAGAATGAAGAGCCTCTACAATACACTGTGCTTGGTGATGCCATGCCAGGTACACATTAGTCCTCAAAGTGACATTTTTGCTCTTGAACACTTAAATGAGCTTTTTGCAGCAGAATTGACCAATAAAATATGCCATTTGATTTCAGTCTTTTCTTTATCATGATGTTTTTAAAGTTCATGTTCAGGTGTAATCCATACTGAAGGCTGTAGTCTTTGATTTTCATCATATGTGTTGCAAATCCTCTTTGTTAAAGCAGGCAAGGTTGTATTACCTGCATAGCATAGATTCTTAAGAAACCTTTCTCCAACTCAGATGCACTGTTGTTCTACCTATAATCTGGCTTCTCAGATTATTTACTCAGCATATAATTGGGATAAACTTAGTGAAAGGATACAGCTCTGACATTCATTTATGATTTTAAATCACGCAGCACCCTTTGTTATGTTCAAAAAGCAGGGTTCAAAAAGCAGTTCGGTCCATGCACAGGTTCTACCTGAGAACAAGGAGGAATTTCTGGAATTTCCATTCTTGCCAATATTATCCATAGTTTGTTATGATTCATACTAATTAATGCCTTTGCATAGTCCACAAAACACATTTCCTGATAATCTCTGCTTCCAGCCAATATCCATTAGACATCAGCAATAATTTCCTTTGTTCCATACTGTACCCTTTTTTCTCATCTGTCAGCTTATCATACTATGGTGGCTGGTGCATTGTTGGATGCTGGGTTAGACACTAGAATTTTAAATATCATCAGGGCCACTCATCAGGGACCAATTTCAATGGGCTTCCATACTAAGACAGACTAGAAAGAGGAATATGCCAATCTAACTATAAAAAAAAATTAGCCAATGAAAATCTCACGAATAGGAGAGGAAGAGTGATCAAGTGCCAAAGAGAGAACATCTCAGATTGAAAAATACTTAAAGCACAAATGGAAGAAAGCTGCCTCCGTTAATAATTACAATTTGGAATTCTGACGTGTGAATCCAGGAAAGGTGGAAGTTTTGGGTTCATGTAAAATGGATCTTGTAAAGACTGATATTTTAGCATTTGTGCTCTAAAATGGACCGGTGTTGACCGTTTGAATCTGAACATTACATGGTCACATGTAAATACCTTCGCAGAAATATCTACACTAACTTTAAGATTGGCAATTTCAAAGCACCAGTTATTCCTCAGGAGAAAGGCAAGGCTTTCCACTCCTGTGCAGAGTGACTGTCTTGGACAGCCACAGGCGCGGTTCTACCTGGACCTCGAGGGTCGCTGTGAGTGGGCCTGGACTCGATGGCGGGTAGCTTGAGTTTGTTGTTTGTCTTTGTTTGGGGCGGGAGTTGACTGGGAACACTGATAGTATCGTGATGATGAATGAACCTCTAGTCACAAAGATAAAGCTGTCTATTCCCATAAATATTTAAATTCTCAAAAACCTACTGAGGCAGTTCTACTCTGTGACGTGGAGTCACTATGAGTCAGAAGTGACTAGAAGGCCGTGAGTTTGGGGTAGTTGACCAAATAACTGGGCACCATAACCTAGGTTGGCATATAATACTAACTATCACAAAACCTTAACGAAGCTTACCAAGAAAAAGAAGAAAGTACAATTAATAGTAATAGGAGTGGGAGTAGATCTTTATAAAATCGATAGACATGAAAGAAAATTTTAGAATATTATAACTTCTAGGCAAACATATTCACCAACTTAAATGCCATATTCCCTTCAAAATACAATTTCTCAAATCTGGCCAAAGAATAGGTTAAAAATTATTATAAATTACAATCAAATTTAATTTATAATAAAAAATATTCCCACAAAGCAAACTCAAAGTTCTGATGATTTCGATGGTGAATTCTATCAACTATCTGGAAGAAATAACATTAATCTAATACAAAATTTCTCATAAAACAGTGAAGGATAAACAATTTCCAATTCATTTCATGAAGCTCATCATAACTCTGATATCAAAACCAGATACTAAACAAAGTCCAGATCAATATCCCTCAAAAACATAGAAAAAATTTATTAAGACTATATTTACAACAAGAATCCAGCAATGTATTTTTAAAATAATACATTTTAAGAAAATGCTTTTATTCTTGGAAAGTAAGGTTAGTTTAGCACTAAAAAATCTGTCAGTATAATCCTTAACATTAACATAATAAAGGAAACCATATAAATATAGCGTCAAGAAAAGTTTAAGTTGACTTATTCATGTTAAAAGTTTTTGACAAGCTAAGACTAGAAGGCAAGTTTCTCAATATAATACAAAATATCTTAGAGAAAAACTATTGTATATAAAGGTAACATGTGGACAATTATTACCTTAAGATAGGGGATTAAGAAAGAAAGCCTATTCCTTTGTATATTATTCAACATTGTATTAGAGAGTCTATATAATATAACAGCTAAGATAAGCAAAAGATATAAAGCCTGACAATTGGTGTTCAAAATTGTCTTTATTTACAGCTAATATGATGTGAACTAGAAAATACTTAGAACTAGAAAATACTTAGTAACCATCATAAACAACCTGGAGCTTTTAAAAACTGCAAATCTAAAAAATATAGTGACAAAAAGCAGAGTAATGATTGCTTGAGACCAAGAAGGGTGATTCTAATTGATTGGTGTGTTAGTCCGGGTAGACTAGAGAAACAAACTCATAGATACATATATGAATATAAGGAAAAGGTTTCTAGACAAGAGGAATGCGACATTGAGAAAGCATCCCAACCCAGTCCAGCCAAAAGTCTTAAGTCGGATATTAGCCCATGTGCCTGATCCCAGTCTATAAAGTCTCCTTCTGACTCAGGAGCTCACAGGTCAGTGGGTGCAGAATCCCGGCCCTGGCAGGGGTCTCCCCATGGCTCCAGGGGTCAGGGTCCATCAACAGCATCCAGTAGTAGTAGAAGCAACTTATCACTTGCAGGGATCTCCACATAGCTTCTCCAGCTTCAGAGGTCTGGGTCCATCAGGGTAAGGCCATGTGGCTTCTACTCCGGCTCCTTCAGCTCCTCGGATACTGCCATCTTGTCTTGTTCATAGTTCATTGCCTCTGAGACTAACTCCCAACAACTGGGGAGATGGCTTCTCATCTCCATGAGGGAAATATCACAAGATTTCCCAGAAGTCTCAAGAGAAAACCATGCCCAGACTGAAGCCTCATTGGCTACTCAATGGCTATATCCAGATTAACAGGCTAGACTCCACCCCTACATCAGAATCTTGAAATTAACATAAGCACATGACCACCACAATTGGGAAGTATCAAATCAATTCAAGGATGATGAGCTTTCTAGTTCTAATTTAGTCTATAAATTTGTGTAATCTATGTTGTTCAAAACTCATCAAAGTGTATATTTTTAAAGTGATTTTTGTTTAAAGATTATACATGAGTAAGTTTGTTTTTTAGCAAAACATTAGTAATGTCAAAAAAGCTTAAAACTTCAAAGATGGTAGAATAAAATATAAAACTACAAAATTTAACTTTGTGTCTATATACTAATATATACTATATACTATATATATATACTAATATAATATAGTATATATAATATAGTTATATAATATACTATATACTAATTGAAAAAGTGATCATTTAGAATTTCAGTTCAACTAGTATTAACAGTTTGTGAATGCTTAAGTATCATAAGAAGTTTTTGCAACAATCTATACTAAGCACTAAAAACATTGATGAAATCAATTATAAATGACTTAAATGAAAAATTATTCCACATTCATGAATTGGAAGAGCCAATGTTATTAATGGGTCAGTTCTTAATGCATAGGTTAATATTATCCCAATTTTAAAATCCCAACAAGATTAGATAACTTAATATGTTAGCTCTAATTTTTAAATTACAGTGCAAAAATTCTAAAGTCAAAATAATATTCAAACAGAAGATCAAAGTTGGAAGACTCGTGTTATATGATTTCTTATTAAACTATAGCAATCATGACAAGGTGTTAGTGGCATAAGAATAAATAAATAATGTCGACCAGCCCAGGAAAAAGGGAATAACAATTGATACAAATGCAGGGACAAGGTAGGTGAAAGAAGACCAATAAGGATTGATTAAGACTAATGTAACAGAGAAAAAATACTGAAACCGAAATGGAGAGTGAGCATGATAGTGGGACAAGAGGGAAGCAAATGGAAATAGAGGAAGGAACTGGGGGATAATGTACATTTATAGAGGTTCAAATACAGGTATGTACATAAGGGCATATATTTATAAGTGAGGATGGGGAAAGAGATTAATGTGTATACTTATAGGGGTAGTAGTAGGACAACAGATGAGCATTGGACCTCCACTCAAGTATCTTCTCGGTTCAAGAACACTTTGTTCTATTAAAATGGCATTCCAAGATGCTGACCTTTCCGACATGATCACTGAAGACAAATGAGTGCATAAGCAAAGGTGGTGAAGAAAGCTGATGGTGCCCGGCTATCAAAAGATGGAGCGTCTGGGGACTTCAAGGCTTGAAAGTAAACAAGCAGCCATCTAGCTCAGAAGCAACGAAGCCCACATGGAAGAAGCACACTAGCTTGTGGAATCATGAGGTGTCAAAGGAATGAGATATCAGGCTTCAAGAACTCAAAAGCACAACTTTGCATGCTCACTTTCCTGATATGATCCCTAAGGACAAATGTGTGCATAAGCAAATGTGGTGAAGAAAGCTGATGGTGCCCGGCTACCAAAAGATATAGCGTCTGGGGACTTAAAGGCTTGAGTAAACAAGCGGCCATTCAGCTCAGAAGCAATAAAGCCCACATGGACGCATACCAGCCTGTGTGATCATGAGGTGATGAAGGCATCCGGTGTCAGGCATCAATGAGCTAAAATTATATTATTATTATTAATGAGGGGGAGTACAGATTGGGAACCCAAAGCCCATCAATAGGTGAGGTGACATCCTTTTGCAGAGGGGTTACAAGGAGGAGATGAGTCAGTTAAGATACAGGGTAGGAGCTATGAAATATGCAACCTTCCTCTAGTTCCCATGCTGCTTCCCACCCAATTCTACCACATAAATCCAGCTAGACCAGGAGATGTACAGTGAAGTTGGAAACATGGGAAACTTAGGATAGATAATCCATCAAGACTAGTAATAGGAGTGGTAATACCTGGAGGGTGGAGGGACAGAGGAATAGAAAGGGAGAACCAACTTCAGGGATCTTCACGTAGCCTCCTCTCTGGGGCATGGACAACAGGGAAGTGAGTGTTGGGACACATTGTACAGTGTACATAATGAAAAAATAATTTGTAAATTACTGAGGGTTCAAGGGGAAGGGGGGGAGGAAGGGTAATATAGGGAGCTGATAATGGGGGCCTAGAGGGAGGGAGACTGTTTTGAGAGTGATAATGGCAATGGGTGTGTAAAAGTGGCCTGCATACAACTGATGTTGTTAAGGATTGTGATGGGAGTTGTATGGGTCCCCAATAAAATGATTCATTAAAAAAAGGGGGGAGGGGGAAGGGGAGGTCTTGTTTTGTTTTGTTTTCTTTTAAAGAGGAGCTTGTACCAAGGGCTCAAGTGGAAAATGCTTGGAAATGTATGTGGAAATATGTGTGCAAATGTGCTTGATACAAATGATGTACTGAATGTTGTAGTAGCTGTAAGAGCCCCCAATAAAATTAAAAAGAAAAAAAAATTTTAAAAAGAATAAATAAATACATAGATACATGGAACAGAATAAACTATCCATAAATGAATCTATAGTTATACTACTAATTTTTAACAAAGCCTCAATGTAATTCAATGAAAATATAGAAGTGTTTTCTTAAAACTGATGCAAAATATTTATTCCAAGTTAGTTATTTTATGGTTTTCCCCATCATAACAGACTTGTGATAGC